>JAHZMW010001425.1:0-26147 GCA_027743745.1 Alloscopus bannaensis | reverse complement strand
CGGAAGGAGGCATCCATAAAGCTTCTATTAACGAGATCTGCACACATGTGCCAAGCTTCACCTTTTGACTTTTAACATGAGCACGTATCACTAATAGTACTCGGAGTAACATGGGTTCACAAGCGCACAGGTAGTTTCCCGAGTGTTGTTTACCTATTCGTTAATTCTACGCGTTGTTCTCCTGTCTATTTCAGAGAGAACCATTTGTGAACAATTGGAGGTGCAGTAAAATTTCCATTATTGCGCTTAAAGGTGAGCACCAAAGGATTTTGTTGTTCTCGTGAAAAATACTACCCGTGTATTATTACACCATTTCACACATGCTCTAAATCGCGACTTTGTGCGAAGGAGTTAAACGGAGGCAACTTTACAGTCTAATAAATACAAGAAAACGATATGTCAAACAAGCCAAGAAATGTGTCCTCTTGACCTTTTCCACACGTTGAAGCTTAACCTTTGGGAATTTGCATTTCACCCACGGTTAAAGCAAGAAAATGTATTGTAACAAAGGACAGACTAGATTAGGAGCATATGTAATCCAGAAATTGTTCTGTGTACAAAATGCAAACATTTTCCAGATGGTTGACACCATTCGGCAGCCTCTGCACATTGGATGGATGCAAGGCTACTTCAATTATGATTCAAAGGGCTCCATTCTGTGTGGTTACACAGATTTTAATTACTTCAAAGGAGCCGCCCCCGCTGTGCACACATGCCGGCGTACTCTGAATTGATACCCAATCGTGCCTACACGCATTTATAACCAACTTAAATTATTGATATGAGCATATCTCTGTGTAGATGAGATGAACTGAACAACTCAACCATGTCAGTTAATAATCCCCAAAGATTTGATGTTAATATTACTCAATGTTTTCAGCAAACAACCTAGTTTTCTAAACAAATATATTCTTCAAACTTTTACAAACATACTCATGCATGGATATCCGGCTCATCGCACATGTGCTTCGTTTCAATCACCAAGTCGCCGGATTTTACAGAGAAAGAGATGCGACCAAGATGTGTAAGTGCTGGAAGCTAAATTTTTATGTGCGCATACTTACACATCAACCCCCACAATTCAATTTGAGGAGACTGATATAATGACTGTTTTTCATTGCCCTTTCCTTCATTGTCTTCTCTCCAGTGATCCATGCGACCTTGCGGCCCTCTTTTTGGTTGACTCTTGAACCAAAACGTTATCTTAATCTTATCCTCACCAACATTTATGTCTTTTCTTCTTCCCTCAATCTTTTCCGCCGCTCTTTCCTTCCCTCTCTCCAATTTCTATCCTTTTCGAATAATTTTTTACGACTTTTTCAAAGTACACTATTAAAACGCATGAAAATTAAATTCCTTTCAACCAGCTTTTCCACAATATGTACGTGTGAAGGTATGCGAAAAAGAATTCGATTTTAATCAGAAAATTATTGACGCAAGGTCTGCTACACATAAGATGGCTAACTTTACAAATAAAATATAAAAGCTTTGTAGTTTCTTCCCAGTTGCCCATTCAAAATTTCGGAAACTTTTCCATAGATCATATGAATTTTGAAAGCATTTATTATTTCCTTCATATGCCTTCTTTATCTGTCGGCATTATCAAATATCTACACAGATGCATATTATATTCTTTTGTGTTCTGCTCCAGTTTTTACTTTTTCCATATCTGTCTTGTTCTTCGAAAAAGTTTATTGGGCCAATTTAATGGTGTTATAAACTGGTGGAAGCCGCAACAGAAAAAGCGTCTACCAGATAATATGTCGGTTAAGCAGATACAAAGCCATATAAAACCTGGCTCTACACAAGCCTTATGTGCATCCAAAATCCTTAAACCTTTTCCCGCATATTCA
The DNA here is from genome assembly GCA_027743745.1 of Alloscopus bannaensis. Classification (NCBI taxonomy): domain Eukaryota; kingdom Metazoa; phylum Arthropoda; class Collembola; order Entomobryomorpha; family Entomobryidae; genus Alloscopus; species Alloscopus bannaensis. The sequence goes on along the minus strand of JAHZMW010001425.1, from coordinate 24,294 downwards.
AAGTGGCTTTATATTCTCAACGACAAAATGCATACGTCCTGTGTCTTTCAACTGAGAATATATGCTCCTTGCCTGCAACCCATACTTGAGCTTTTTTTCTCTCGTTTGTTCCTCAAGGAAGAAACCTTTCAACACCGTCACATCATCTTTCATTAAATGCTCATACATAAAAAAATTGCTATGTACGCTCTTACTCAACTCGCGCTTCGCACTCTGTATATTTACTACTCTGGCACGCAGTCCGTCGACTAGTAATCATTCGCTTTGTCTAATAAAAATTGACCCTAAAAACTGAAACTAATATTCACATTTATGANCGCTCTTACTCAACTCGCGCTTCGCACTCTGTATATTTACTACTCTGGCACGCAGTCCGTCGACTAGTAATCATTCGCTTTGTCTAATAAAAATTGACCCTAAAAACTGAAACTAATATTCACATTTATGAGACTATACGGAGACAAGAAGGATGGAAGCCGTGCAAGAAGGAAAAAATTCATCATCGCATACTCCTCCTTTGGAACTGCTGCAGGTATCAATACCCTTAAATTTCCTGTCGAAAAGGTACGTGTGCGTGTGTCTTTACAAGAGTCTTCCTTTTAGTAGGGTTACATACGTCGTAAAAAAATTTAAATTTGCTTCAAGCTAATAAAAATGAGTGAAGCTCTCTTTTATGCTTTCCATATTACTATCGCAGGATTAAAATAAAAGTCATGCCGACCTTGTGCGTTATAAATTTCTCGTCGAGGCAAATGCAAAGAAATGAGTGACTGCCTTATCTGCTTTCCTTCATAACCACGTGTTCCTTCTTCCATCTCCACCTGACAGTCGTCGAAAAGGGAGAGAGGAGTTGGTGTGAGTAAATTTCTCGCCGAGGCAAATGCAAAGAAATGAGTGACTGCCTTATCTGCTTTCCTTCATAACCACGTGTTCCTTCTTCCATCTCCACCTGACAGTCGTCGAAAAGGGAGAGAGGAGTTGGTGTGAGAGAGAAAGACAGTCTTTGAGAAAAAGCAGCACGCAACGCAACGATGAACCATCATCATCGTCGTTCCTTTGAGATGTAAGCCTGTAATAACTCTTCAACACCGCGATACTCTGCTGCGCTAGTGACCATTTGGAAAATGCAAACCAACCGGTCAGTCATTTTTCTCTTTATCAGCTTATATTGGTCAATAAAAAGGGACACGTTAGGAAAATTTTGTTGGGCTTCATAGCTCTAAACAATCCTTCACAACATTCGTTCAGCACTACTATTTCCAAGTTTCACTGGTTTGCCTTCAGAAAAAAGTAATAATCTTGTGAGTTTCAATGCGATTGCACACACACACACACACTCACCATCATAAATTTATTCATTTGGATGGAAATGAAAGCTTGTAAAAAAGCTACGACAGAAAGTGGCCAGCAGCAAGGGACAAACTTTTTTGTATTTTTCATGCTACCACTAAATAAGTCAAAATTGGATGAGAAACTCGGAGAATGGTATTAGTGTGACCGTTTCCAATGCACATAAGTCATTGCCAATAATACGGATTGCATGGAAAGTAAGTATACATTGCAGTCAGAGACAGACGCTGATAACTGTTCGGCTGCTAACCAGCGTTTCGTGACAAGGCTCACTTAAATCAGTGAAATCCGTTTGGGCTTCGTCGTCGGCAGTTATTTTGTATTGTATGAGAGTTGAAGAAAAAGTGAAGACACAAACCTCATCATTTTCCAATTTCAAAGAAGAATAGCGATTAACGAAGAGGAAGTTCATAAATATCCAAGTTCACACTAATTTTTTTTAGAGGGGAAATGTATGCAAGAAAACTGCTTCCCATTATTACACGCATTGTACACGCATTTTCGCAGCAAACATCAAAGCAAATCAACAACAATAAAAGCGGATTGAAAGGAGAGGGCATAATGTGTGGTTATGAATTTATAAATCTTCCCCTCGAAACAGTTCACCTGTCTCCGAAACACTAACGTCTGTCGTCCCACCAATCAACTGGGAAGTTTACACACGGCGCATTCACGAACAAGTGAATCATAATGAAAAATAATATTTACACATTCCTCCCCCTTTTTGTCTTGATAATTACGAGGAATTTTAGGTACTACTGGGTTTCTCTGAGTTGTTCTCGCTGACCATCATCGTACGAGTAGCTATTATGCCATCTGTATAATAGCGAAACCTGCGTTGAAAAACATGCCAATGTGTAATTTCCAGTTTGAAATCCCCCACTCTCTGGAGCCGAACATAACTAGGTCTTCTGGATAATAACTTGTGCTTCAACAAGCATTTTACACGTTACCTACCTGCGCCATTAAATCAACCCATGCATAGCAAACTAGAAAATTTGCTTCGAGGTGCATATTTTTATTCATTTTTATAAATGTACGGAAACTCCATTTTCTTCTACTTAACTATATAGAGACATGAACTTATTATGGACATTACGTATCGAGCAAAATGTGAATGTGTTTAGTAGCAATATCATTATTTTCCAGGAGAGGCAGTGTAGAGTTTCCACACTGATTTTTCCTTTAAACAATTCTGAAGCCGGCGGAAGGGAATACATTAAATGTGACTTTGTGCCCATTAGTACATCTTTTGTCATCATGTCCGTCCGACTGTTTGTTAATGGACATTTGGATATTGGAAATTATTTGATGATTTAAAAAATACGTCGTAGCTTAGAAAACTGAGGACATTTCACAGTTTACAATGCACTGCACTGCAGAGAATCACTCATCTATCGGTACTATACATGGTGAGAAAACTTGCGTTATCTCATGTAAAAATCGGATAGTATATTACCCACTGGTTTTCAGTAAACTTGCTGCAAAAATCGACTGCCATTTTCCACGCCATGTTTGACCACTTGGCACGACTCGCTGGACACACTGTAGACACCCGACTGGTTGATTGCAACTGGAGGCCAGTTTGCTTCAATATGAACAAGGCACAAGTCTGGTAATCATGTCGTAAATTAACTCCTGGTCAGTTTACATGAGTTTCCCGAGTTTTTACACATGTTTTTAAAAACCTTCTGTGTGGAAATACAGGCATGCAAATGCAAAAAAAAATCTATCGTCCACACTATGTATTATTTTCTATACCAGTTACAGTATGTGTACGTCTTTGAAGAACATAAATCTCCGCAATAAATTTTCGTCAGCTAAAATACTTGTAAAATTCACACATTCAAATGCGATATGAACTTACATGAGGGAAACTATCTCCAGCAGTTTTGTTTAGAAAGAGAGGGGAAAATCTACAATTGAAAATCGCACATTACCGTGTAAGATGGCAATGCAAACATTATTCACATTAAAGCAAGACGAGAACCTTTCGACGACGGCGGCGGTGAGAAGGAGAGAAGAAGAGTTACATTCAAAATGGAAAGCATGTGGATTTTATTAGAGTTTGATGGTAAAAACCCTTTCGCTTGTGTTTTTTTGTTCGTGTGCGCAAGTGTTTGTCTTCTCACAGGAGCAAATAATATGATGCGTGTAAAATGCTGTGTAAGGTTGAAAATGAATTTATGATCATTTGTGGCTGCTTGCTTAATGTTGAACTTTGGATCAAAGCATAGGTCGTTGCTTCGCGAGTCTGGAAAGATGCGAATGTGTGAGAGGCTAGTGGAAATTTTTGCGTAAAATTAATGGCTTGCATCAGATGAAATATGAAGGTAATTCAAACTGTCACTTGGCTTATTGTTATTATATTAAGGCAATAAGAAAGTCTCCAGGCAGCCTGTTTCTTCTGCAGTGGCGAAAATTTTGAGCAGTTAAAACAAGTTTGCAGCTCACTCTCTCATTTGCACGCATACATTATTGTTCTCCTCTTGAGTGGTGAAGATGTTAAATAAAGTGTGAATAAATGAGTGAGTGAATGAATTGGAAGAATAAAACTTAAGGTGACGTTTTCATAGACTGGAATTAGGAGACAAGTTTTAGGACTTTTTTAATACCTTATCATACGCTTGAGTAATGACTATCACACACTGTTTAACGGGGAGATAACTCCAAGCGTATGGATTAGGTTTAGGCAGAGTTGGAGCTATGCAGAAAGGAAACACAATTTTTTGATGGGACAATCCAATTTTCTTTTCATAAAATGTGAAAGCATCGTAAGTGGGTTGCGAGTTCGGGCAAACAATGTAATGATGAGCAGAAAGAAGAAAAAAACCCTTTTTAAAAATTTACGACTCTGCTTCTACCAGCAACCAGACGAGAATAGCTGGCTGCATTTTCCTATTCACTATTGGAGCATTAATAGATCAAACAATAATTTCAGACCCCTCACACAAATTACGTTTGAAATCAAGTTAAGTGACAGTTATCGTGCATTTTGATGGTTCCTTTGTGGTATCAAATTACAGCAAGAGTATTCTAACGAGCAGAGTGCGCCAGTCGCAGTCACCGTTACAGCACACTTCCATGACTTGTATAAAGTTTATAACCTATAAAAATGGTAGAAGTGGCATGAGCCGAATGCCAAATAAGCACACAAGTCAAAAAGGCCACGAGAGTAGGAGTGACTGTTTTGTTAATATTAAATTCTCACCAGAGTCAAAGAGTTCAAGCATTGGAGTATTATATATCTTCACCATTGCACACTTACGTAGATTGTAACAAAGTTCAGGGGAAAGTGCACTGTTACGTCAACCTCATCGAATGCTTTTTGCGGAGGATGTACACTTGTACGTGCAAGAGCACACTCTGCTGGAAATATGAGTCTTATGACGATGCTGCTGGCAACGCGTGGGATGCAGCCACAATTTTCCAGTCATCCTAATTACATTTCGGATGATTACTTTCGGCCGCTTCCAATAATCTGACGTGATGCACACTACACAAGAGCAATTTGCAAGCACAACAGTCCATTGCTCACTATCATTGTTAAAGATTTTTCATGAACTATACTTCTGCAAACCAAGTCACTTTCTCAAAAATTCTCAAAATTAGAGTTAAAAATGAGTCAAATATTACAAAACCCCAGAAATAAGCAAGGATTATTGTTATTGACTCATTACAACTTTTAAAAAAAAAGTTTTTATACACCCATCGACTCTCGCTGAACCTTTTAGTCACGCTTGGCTCGAGGCGTTAATGACATGCAAATGAAGTGTGCAAGATGACTCACCACCACCAACAGATCATCACCAATACCACGAGAACGAGCCTCGCTTAAATCTCCGGAAAAGTAGAAAGCAAGACAATCACACTCTCGAATTCGATTCAACCCCCTTTCACAAACTGGAGGAAAGAAAATGCGAGAAAAAGCAGCAGGCATCAGCATTAGAAGAACCCTCTTGGCTGCTGGAGGGAAGACAACTCACCGGGGGGAACAAATGGGACGACGCAGAGTGTACGTCATCAAATCAAAATAATCTTGCACGCGAAAGCAAAAGCGAAAACATTCATTTTCTCCATTTATATTACTCCTTGCGTTTTCCGCCACAATTTTACAAAACCCTCACACAACCCCCACAATACACAGAGACGGAGCTCAAAACAAATCCTTTCACTTTCCCACTTCCATTTATAATGATGACAAGTTGTCTATCTTCATTTCTCCTCGAAAAAAAGTTACAACTTTCCCCTTCTTCGTCGTCTGTTTTTTAAACCACAAAATATTCGAATGCGGTTACAAAAACTTTGTTTCTCTTGATTACACCCGTACTCTGTTTTCATTCGGAGCAAGTCTCAAAAAAGGTATAATGGTCGGTCATTTTTATCGTTTAGCCTGACTTCCTCTTCTATTACCATTCTTGCCTGGGAGAGAGCTGAATGTCGGGAACTCGACATCTTGAAAACTTTTGTGTTTCATCAACCCCCTTTTTTGCAGAAGAAGGTTTTTGGAAGACACAAAATGTCAGGAGAGTGTCAAATGCTGAGTCAGTGTGAGTGAGGAACAGCGATTGTCAAAGAGAAGTTTTTGAACGATGAGTGTGACAAGCGGAGAGATTCCATATTAGAAAATTGGTAGCGGAACGTGTTCCGTATATATGTCGCATTTTCTGAGCGATTCTACACGGTCGTCTTTTTTGGTTTTGTGTTGGTTGAGTTGTCGAGGCTGAACATATTTTTTTCTTCCCCTTTTCCACTTCTCCGTTCAGGACAAAGTCAGGACTACTCAAGTAGAGAGAGAAACCCTGGAGAATTTTCGTCAGGGACTCACGGTGCAGTTGAAGAGCTTGACTAGCTTGACAGATCAGAAATCAGGAAAAGCTCAACCGAATAAGGTCATAACAGGTTAACAAGGTTGACTTCGTTGATGGGGAGCATCACTGAGGTTTTTGGGATGAGGGGAATGAGGTAATGAAAAGGATTCTACTACGGTTGAACATTCTCAATACATTAAATGAAACTGGGAAAGGGATGGGTGTACACTACAATGTGTTCTTCCTTTGTGCTTTCCAGCCACACATGTCTTCTCACGTTGATGTCATTGCCGCAATGCAATTTAATATTGTAAATTAGATTTGATGCAAAGGCTTGACATGACATCTCAAAGGGCAGGGCTGTAAGAATTCGTAGGTCCAGATCTCTGGGAGATTTAACTCGACCAAGTTAAAGTCAAACTTGTTAGTGACCACTGCATTGGACAAAAGTGGAAGGCATTACTTAATTGAAGTCATCCAGGAGATTTTATCGTTGGCAAATAATGCTCATTTCGGAAATCGAGTGAGGCTGCAAACAAAGTTTTAAAAACTTTCCACTTAAATTCCTTCTGAAGAGAATCCTCTCCGCTTCTTATTTCTGGAATTTGAGTCAAAGTCAGTTGTCCAACCCAATCACGACATTTACAAAAAAAATGTATTTTCGTGAAGAAAAACAACAAACACACTACTGAAGCACATCGCACGCACTACTGAAGCCGGAATCATTATCAATTTCAGTGTAGCGCACCACATCAAAAACAAAAGGAAAACATGGGTCTGCACGTTCACGATTGATTTCTCCCAAATCTTCTCATCCCACTTCAGTTACACACTCTAAGATGAATGCCGTAAACATTGAGAGAAAAGTTTGGAACAAGAGGAAAAAATGGGATATTATCAAGATTGAGAAGATTGAGATTTATCAAGCAGCAAGGACTCTGATTCGGATTGAATGAAAAGGAGAGAAAATGGAAAAGAGAAAGAACCTTTACCCAAACAACTCTTCCGGAAGATACAACAAACCAGTATATTGTACGTAGCTCCTAATACCTTAGTTGATTGAGTTCACTTCGTCGTTGATTACATTTCACTAGTTTATGGCACTCTCCCTTTCTCACTACTCGCCCCAGTTGATGAGAGTGAAGAGAGAAACATACATCAAGGGAGAAAATCTCAGATAAGCTCTAACTTACTTAAACTTGTATCAGCCAATTTTCGTCTACACATACTCACCAGCGTACATATGTGTACGCATTCTATTGTAAAGCCAAGACAAGAGAAACAATCCATCCACTTTTTAAGCCATTGCCAAGTGAAGATGTAAAATAAAGCGGACTGAGTGACTGCAATGCATTAAATACGTTTCTCCGATAAAGTTTCCACTTTTTACCAACTTATCGTCGCTGTAATAAAAAACCCTTTTTGCACACAACTTACATACAGAACTGCAGAGGAGGAGGACGATTGGATCGAAGCGTGCTTGCAAAACCCTGTAGCATAATATGGTCTTGGATTTTACAGAGAAGAGTGAGATTGTGAGTTGGAACACGTATAAGTGAAAGCTTTTCTTTAATTTATCTAAAGTTACGAGTTTACTACTGCTCCCTTATCGTGAAAAAGAGAAATTTTAGACTTGAGATTTCAGGGATGTGAAGTAATGCTGACTATATCGAGTTTATAGACTAGCTTTTTGCAAACCTTTTGAAGAACTAGTTGAAGCTGATAAGCTCAAAACTAACTAAGCCATCGAGATTAAAGTGGTGCGGAAATTCATGGCAATTTATATTTATACACAGCAAAAGAAGAGTGCAAGCTCTACGTTAAGTACGTAAGAAGTGGAGCGAGCTAAATATATTTCACGTATTTCCAGATTAGATTATCTTGCGTAAGTGATGAAACACTTTGGATTTCAGTCGCAAATGGGAATCACGGTGGATCGGACTACACACGTGCTTTAAATTAAGTTCGCAACCAAATTTACATCAAGTCAGTTCTAAATTGGGAGAGAAAATTAAACTATTTTAAAATTCAGGGCAGGGAGCAGAAGAAGCTGAGAAAAAATATACATATTTTATAGAAAGCGCTTTCTCTCTGTTGAGAGAAAGTTTGGCTGGTTGAAAATCCGCAACAATATCTTAAAATCAACTTTCCCATCAACTTCGCTCTTTCGTTGTCTTTGACTCGTTTTGGTCCATCAGTTTTGGGAAAGTATAGAGAAAATGCGATTTTCGCAGAACTCTTTCCTTTAAGCTTCCTTCCAAAGATGGAAAGGGATAGAGAAGGACACGAGACGTCAAAGGGATGTACACGCTACAAAAAGACGTAAAGTACAGATAAATCTAAACTGACTATCTCTGCGCCAAACCTTCCACATGCTACTTTTTTCATTTTAGATTTGGCTTTACTTTTAGGAGATTTTAGGAGTGCGCGCGACCAAACTCTGTTTTAATCAGAGCAAATGAAAAGTTTTCTTCTAAACAGAAACTTGAGGAGAAAGCTGTATACAGTTCTAGCTTTAAAGCTTTTTATTTGTTTATCGAATAGGAGCTTTGGCTTTACAATTCTGCACGCTTCCTCCCTCTCTGTAGTTTTATTGTTTTTTGGGATGACTGCTGTTAACTTTAAGTAAATAGAAAACGAGACGAAAATAAAACTGAACAGTTCACTCCAACCATTAGTGGCGAAGGCCTAGAGTGGTATTATTATCCCAAAATAAAAGTTTAGCATTGTTACTCAAACCTCTCGGAAAGCTGATTTCTAGATGATATGGGGTCGTCTTTGGGTTTGGATGAATTAAATGATAATTTAATTTCTGTACTTTGACTAACTTCCTTTTACATGTACTCAAAGTAATTTCATTCGGGACAAAAATACAAAAAAGTTTAGTAGCTTCTTGGTTGTAAACCTTGCAGAGTGAAAGCATTGTATTTAAATTCAGGGCACGTTGCAAAGTGTAAAGATTCCAAAAACTGTAAATTGATGTTGGCTTTTAAATGTAAATAAATACAGAGAACAACCGAGCAACTGCTGGGGCTCGCACTCGTAATTCTACTCACTTTTCGAGGTAAAGCTGAAAATTACAGAGAGACATATTTACTCGCAACGAGTGTGTACAATGGGTCGAGCAAAGTTGCTAATGTATTATTGATTAAGTTAAGCACTTCAACTAGTGCCACACTCGCTCCGTCCTATTTCCCTACCATTTCTACGCAAAGTTTTTGGGGTGAGATTAGATGTCACATTTGGATTCATTTCAGAATTCTGAGGGAGAGCTCTCTCAACTACGTGTGCAGTGTTCTGAGCCAAAAGGTGACTGTATGAGTTCAAAAACATGTAGCGAGTAGAGAAATAGAAACAGCGTGAACAAAAATGAAATAAGAATGGAGAGAAACGTGCCGTATGCTCTTGTCTTGTCGTGTCCACTTTAATTCTTGTTCATCATTCTCATTTCTCTCTCGTGCATCGCAGAACAAACCGCCAGTACTGTTTACCCTGAGAGCGTACATGCCCGGTTGGTCTTTTACCTGATAATTCGTTGCGATTAAATTTATGAAGGTGATCACGATCAACGTTAGTCTGCCTTGTTCGTGCCGGTCGTGCCTAACGTGTAAGAGCCCTTCTCAACCTTTTCCACAACGGATTCTGTTTTGTATTTTGAAACTCATGCATATTATTTACAACAGGAGAGGGAGAAAATAATACACTTTTCCAGCTACTGGTGGTTGTTAACTTTGAGGAGCTTTGAGAATTCCACTTTCCACCATCCAATAAATATCTAACCAAAAATGTGTTCGTTTTGAGAGAGAAGTTGGGTTCTTTTTTTCGGATTGTGAATGCAAGCAAAGTTGGGCACATGTGAAGACCCTCATGCCTTTCCTTGTACTTTTTGCTTGCATTAGTTACCGAATTACCAAGCTGCCAGTCATTCTCTCTTGTTTGGAAAGTGAGTTGAGTCCGGGGGAACTTCATCCATTATCGCAATCAGGAGGAGTGTATCTCGCCCATTTTTCCTCTTTCGGTGAAACCTCGCAACCCTGCATACAAAGTAGTCTTTGCGTATCACGAGAATCTATTCGTGTTTTAAGGTTTTTGGAGAGAAATGAGTTGTGCAGTTTGCGTAGAGTGTGTGCGCTATCCCCTGCCAACTGCAACTCCACTTATGACGAGTACACACTATTGTGTGAAAGTTATAGGCAAACATACAGAGCGGGAGTAGTCTGGTTGCGGGATGTGATTGTGATATTACGCCTTGTCACACATGTCATGTGTCTGTCAGTGTCACATGTCTCACAAAAACATGTACAGAAAGAATAATTGAGTGTGAGTCTCGTACAAAGGGAATATAAACAAGCTCTATAATATACTCGTTCATTTGTGCAGTCTTAATACTTTGTGGAAATGAGCAAAACTTTTGTGGAGATTTGAATTGCGAGAGGAAATTCCGGAATTGTGCATTTCCACAATAATAATATTTCCCTTGCACGATTTTCAAGTAGTGACATTCGTCCTACGGAGTAATTACCAGAGAGCATGCTATTTGAAGAATGTCGCATGCAGTGATGCACTTTTACAATAATATATTGTACTCCATTATACTCTGTAATATAGTGCCCATCCACCCAATCTGATACAATTTACCCATTGTTTCTAAAAAACAAGGATTTTATCGTTTCGGACTCACACAGCATACAATTTTCACGGTAACTCAAGTAGGGACAGAGTTATTGCTAGATGCTTCACGCATATCTACGCAAATGCATAAAGATCAATATATATTTCAGTTTCTGAAGGCGAGCAAGGCACAATCGCAAACCCACCGGCACTTTGTTGGGATCTATATCTCAAATCTACTTGATTCATCTCTCCTAGGGAAATCCTGCAGTCCTACACGATTGCAGTCACTGATACCCCAAACAACAGATTATAAGTCTGGGTTCATTCACTTCTGCGTAATTTGATGATGCACTGCCGGTTACCGTGTGCAAACAAGAACTAGTAGTGATACTCTCCGGCTGTCTCCATTGTTATCTGTCAAGGGCCCAAAATGCATCCAGTGTATCATCATCAAGCGTATCAACTTTCCCATCAATTTCCCTTTTCTACTCGGCAAATATCTTACTATCGTACAACAACGGGTGTATCGATTTCATGAAAATCCTAAATCTGCTTTCTGAATCCAGAACCTTTGTAGAAATGCTGAAAATTTGGGGGTGATTTTTGGTAAAAGCAATTCTGGAGTCTCTTCAGGTATAATTATTCATGTATGCAGCAAATGGGACTTTAGCGTGAACGGCGTACATTGAAATTCTCAAGACCGACTTCCGGGGCTTGGTCAGTTGAGAGACGTGAAGGATTGAGTTGTGGTGAGCGCATTGCACATCGGCAAAGTTCGTGGCTCGCCTTACGATCATCACACCCCAAACTTTAACTTGACGTGAAGATGATTTATAGGTTGCATTTCACGCAGTTTGTAAGGTGATTAAGACATTAAAGCTCATTCTCAAATTGGTTGCATAATTTTTTACAGTCAGACAAACCATGTTATTTTACAAGCCTCGAAGAGCATTCAAATTGCCAACTCGAGAGAATTTTTTTTTTGTTTTTCTATAAATTATTCGTCTCTTCTTTAAACATCGCAGCAACAGCAAAGTGTGTCATATACTACACAAGAAACAATACAACGACGGCGGGTTGACTTCCGCTGGAGCTTTTCACTTTCTGTGAGCATTTGAGCAGAACAAGTGAAGGACTGGTAAACCAGTGGCGTGTGGTAATATACACATTACACACTATATCAAACAAGCATTTTATATTTACTCGAAAACCTCCACAACGGCATAATGCAAACAACAGACCAAAGATCACACAGTAGGCATACATGCCTGAGATTTTATTTCAACAAAATTATGCAGAAACATTGTCTGCCTGCGCTCTCCGTCATTTTCTTGTTCATGTTCAAAGTAGTAAAAACTGGAAAGCTACGCGTTACGGACGGATACGGAAAATATGAATATGAAAATTGTGACGAGGAAACCATAAACCATGAAATATTTTCTGTGGTGTACTGACTTCTTTTCTGGAGCAGGAAAAGTCTGACAATTTTCCAGCTGTGATGGTGATGTGATACGATGATGACGGCATACACTGTTGGTTTCTCTCTACTTCTCAAGTTTAATGCGGGATGCCAATAAAGCATTGCAGCAGTTAAATGTGTATCTTTCGTTATACTTGTAGGTAGAGAAAGAGAGGACAATCCAAAAAAATCACTGCAGTACTGCTCAGGGTCATACTGTATGATCGCAATATTTGTTTGTGTGGGTCGGTCAGATATGGGGATGGACGGGTGACACATGAGCGAGACTTATGGGATTTTTAGTTCGGGGAACTTTGCTATTTTCTCCATGTGGCCTAGTAGCCTCTCTCACGGTGTGCAAGCATGTGTACCCAAAGAGAGAGCTCAGAGTGGTGGTGGCTTTGATTGTGTCGATGCTCAGCCATGTGAGAATACTTGTTTTGAAATGCCAAAATCCTGTCGCATAAAATGTCACCCGACGAGGACACAATATTATGCAGAGTGCCTTCAATACATGTACTCTGTAATCTATAATGTGAACATAAATCCTCGATATTTTGGGAATTTTACGTATATCACGGAGTGGTCGACACCGCCAGGGAGTTCTTTATGGTGGTTGGCATGTTCTAAAATGATTTTGCTACAGTGATTCCCCTCATCGGATGAAGGTTCGTTGGTGAACTGGAAGGACCTTGAACGGAGTATTATGCTTCAAACAACTTGGTGAAGTTGTACTACTGAACATGTCCTTTCCAACCACTCACGTGTATTTATAGAAATTGTCAACTCTACATGTACTAGTCAACTCGAGAGCCAGGTTTAATGTCCAAACTCACGGATTTATTTCTGCAACCACAAATACCTCTCGAAACTGCGAATGCTCGTGTACTTCAATGTTTTACACTGTTCAAACTTTAAGCATAAATTTGAGAATGCGAAGCTTGAATTTTCAAAGCATTCATGCTACACAAACGCTAGTCCAGTAACTATGTGGTCCATGGTCCTTCAAGTCAACCGAAATTAATCAACAAGAGGTTTACCCAATGTGTGAGTAAGACCACAATTTATGAGGAGAGTAACTGAGATGAATTCAGATATGTGCTACACTCACAGTCAGCCCGATAAACCAAAAATTTGTAGACACAAAATCACGCAGGCTGTCAATCACAAATGCTAACACAAAGCATTTTTACTCAAACTATAATATGACGGACATTATTAAAACGGGAAGTATTCTCTCAGGTGCTTACAGAGAGTTTTGGTGAAACGGCTTGGATAATGGTAACCAATTCGAGTGGTGATGTGTCTCCAATGTGTATGGAGTATGTTTGCTAATTTATGTAAATTGCATATGATTATCTTTCAGTGATTAACGGTTTGTAAGAAATCTCACAAGTTCTCGGTGACAAAAAGTTCAAAGAAGAAAACAAAAAAAGGAAAGTCATCTTTGTACGTGCATCATACATGTATGTATCATCATGACATCATAAAAACTGACTTGCACTTGACTACACACATATCATCTAATAGTTTTGCAAATGTTTTCTGTAAAACCATTATCTTGGTTTGTCATGTTTTCAAATATTATCTACACGCATCCGACAGACGCGAAAAATTTTATGTGGGTACTTAAAAATTTGTAGTTTACTTTGTGTTTTTATCGGCATGCGCATGTCACCAATCATCAATCGCATGCAAAAATATGAAAGTGTGAGAAAACATACAGCATAGTTTTCACAAGTACAGAATATTTACGTGTAAAAAAAAATATTACAGCATCAAATCCCAAGTTAATGTTGTTGACAGTAAAGTTAACATAAGTCTGGGTACACTTGTGCTTTAAACTTGAAGAGATACTTTTGTGCAAATAATGTACTGTCATTTTTGTTCTCCCACCTGTTTAGCTCAAATCTTATATTTTAATCTTGTGAAAATCCCTTGAGGGTAAAACAACCGAAAAACTAGCAACTTGTGCGTAGCATTTCCTCGCGGGCTGTGGGTGGGAGACAACGCTGTTTGTGTGGCCAAATACCAATATACGAATATTTCGCAATCTGTCTCTCTCCAGTTGAAAATATCTCAAAGTTGAGAGAAGGTCATACACCCCTGATTCCCAAAACGGAGTTGCTATAATCCTGGAAAGTTGACACAACTCCTAAATTTGGAACGACGCATCTGTGCTAAGGATTACACTCTCTGTGCTCCAGTCCGCCTGGGTAGGCAGAATTATTATGTTTAGAAGCGTCGAAAGCAAAAGAAACGAAACAAGAAGCTACACCAAGACCCACCGGTAATCTAGTGAAAGCTTACCGGAAAAGCTTTCAAACAAAATAATAAAAAAGTAAACATGATTAAAGTTTGAAGGTAATGCTTTGCGGATAAAGTGAAATTTTATCCTTCCGGAAGTTTATCTAAACTACGGTACTACAATCTCCGGAAATGATCAGAGAAAAACACCAGTGAAGCCAGATTAACAACCTGTTCTTTCTGGATCAAATATTTGCGTATATGATTATTCTATTTCTAAGCACACAGATACACAATTTCAAACTTCAATGAAATAAACCATATCTTCAATGGCTTCAGGACAAAATTTTAGTAAGCACACATTCCTTTGAGAGACACTCTCTGCTACAAGTCAATTTTGATGTCTTTTTTGTGGCTCCAAACTGGGAATCAAACTGTGTACCATTGCAATAAACCGTAAACGGCCAGTGTAGCGTGACGACTAACCCACATCATGCCGCATTCTTTCTCGAAGACACACAACAACTTATTATTACTTATTGCACAATTAATACTCAACCCTCTGACTTAAGTAAGGACCGTCTTGATGCGAAAGAACATTAAAGTGCATCATGCTTTCTGATGAGTAGGACACGATAAAAATTGCAATCATGAATGAAGATGTTCAAATGATGGATCTGCCATGCCAAGCCTGCCAATAAGACAAACGGTACTCTCAACAAGACAAATTGAATTCTCGCTAAAAACAATGCGATTGATATGCTGGCTGCGTGTGTACAATTTAATAAGTGGTGACTGTGAAATCAACTTCAACTAATTCATCCCTCTCTCTCTCACTCTTGCAACCAACTAAAATCTTTCTACACTTGCATGCATTATTGATACGTGCTTGAGAGCTCAGAACCTGTACATTGATGATAGTAACAATACTGTTATTATATTGTTTGTGGATGTGAGAGCTGAGGAATATAATCGTCGAGTGACCGTCATGGATGTGCCTTTGATGGTCTTTACTTTCGCCCATTTTCTCTGAACATGAGCAAACAAGTTTTATTGGCAATTAGGACAAGTTTCAAACACACAGTGTGGATGTGTCTGTGTAGATATTTACTTCGCACGCTTCGCTTGAAGATCACGAAGTCACAGCAGGAAGTGCACGACATAGCTTTACTGTGAGCGGAGTGAAGAATAATGGCTCATTTGTCAAAGACATTCATTCATTATTGGAGGTTATTTAAGACTTTGAAAAGTCCCTCTTATCTCTTCACAATATTATGGATAGGTCACTCACAACAGGCCTTTCATAAGTTAAAAAATGTGCTCACACAGTTCTCAACGCTGCTCGGGTTAAAGATGTCTGCATTTTGAACCCGTAAATTAACTATCCGACGAGGGCAAGTATAATTGTACTTTCCAAATGTAAATACGATGTCGTTGATTTGTCACATCAAGTCTCCACAGGCTATCATTGTATCTCCTCAAAATACAATATGCACTCTCACCTCAACAATCAATTTCCACAGAGCCAATTTTCTAGCGCCTGCCGGCTCTTTAACGGAATAATACAATTTATTTGTGCGATTCGGTAAGATAAATTATTTGTGTAGCAATTGAGACAAAAAGACACTCTCCACTTTCTTCCGCTCAACAGTTGTACAATAAAATGTGCCGAAATTTTTTTTACTTAGGGTCCACGCTTCGATATTACAGAGTATATCTGCTTCAGAGATGACTATAGCGCTAACCTTCCTCAAAACACAAAGTTGTAAAATTTTAAGTTGTCATCCTCCTGTCAAAGAACTCCGAAATTCGAATTCAAAATAGGTTTACATTATTTACAGAGTGTTGTTTTGTGAGCAAGCACTCCGCAAAGTAGAGGGATGTCTGTATTCCAACATGCTCATCAGCATTGATGATGAGCTTGTCGGAACAAGTGAAGTGAACCTCTCGAAAAAGAATAATTCGTTTGAAAAGCGTCGCTCTCTCAACACGGCTGAGTGATTCCTTTGAGGGAACAAGATTGTTTAGATGACGGAAACATTGCTTTTTGACTAGAATGAGTAAAAAGTGTTAAATACAAAACTTCAAAGTGGATTCTGCTTACTCATATAACAACCATGTATACAAACAGAAGAGGAAAAGGAATGCGTACATGATGCAAGAGGAAAGGCGAGTTAGCTCCTCAAAATACTAAATTTCACTCACGCACTCATCATCATCTTCCCATTCACACTCTCGTCGTTCTAGACACAACTAATGCAGAATCAATACAAACTCTGTGTTAGAGGTAAGCGTTGATACGGGCGTAAACCCGAATAGCTGGAGGAATTAATGATGACGGTGAAAATTAAGAGACAACTCCTCAGAGACAGTGCTTATTTAAAGAAGACATTCTATTTGTCCAAGTGCAAACTGAAAGGCAAGCATCATTATCGGTATTGCATCACTACACACTTACACACCAAGCCCTACACAACTTGTGCAGCTATAATACTACTTAATGGTATGGTGCAGAGAATTCAGCAACCTCCCCAAAGTACAGAAAAAGACGAGGTTATTTCTCTTTCCCTATAAAATGTGTTCGCGACGAGTGTTACGTGAGTAGGGAAGCGTAAAAATGTAAACAAAGTGGGACGATGAAAGGAAATGCAGCGTAACTTTGTTTGCGAGAAAGATTGAGAATTCATGTGATGATATGGCTTAAAACGCCGGCCGTAACGAATCTATTCTATCCTGCAATGCACACACATATTCAGTACATTTAGTTTTTCTCAAACAGTGAAGAAATATATAAAAAATGGAACACAAGGGATGAGTAATACGAGCTGGAAATGAAGATTTCAAATTGAATCGCTGTGAATTGAAGCTGACGTTTCTACAATTTCCCAATTTTCACCCCAAAAAGGGGTATAACGCTGTTTTATTAGACAAACTACTTTTCATTCGTGGCAGATGCACTCAGATGTGGAACAAAGTGCGCTTATAAAAAACTTGACAGTCCGGAAACACTTTGGGGAATAAAATTCTCTGTCCTCGTCGTTGGAAAGCGGTGTTGTTTTAAAGGGTAATTACCGCTTTCGAATTTCCACGAGATGGTCTCCAGCAAATTAAAAAGTTCTTTATTTGCGTGCCCCACGTCATTAACGGAGTCTCATCACGCTGATGTTGCGTAGGTATGTGTGTTTTGTGCGTGAAGTCATTCGGAGTTGCCTCTGTCTATTTTGTTGCATGCCTCTAAAAATAACTTGTCAATTTCTCTAATTCGTTTGGAAAATAAACTGGAGAGAGCTATTTACACACATGCCATATGCTTGTTGTGAAAGCGGAGAGACTTCAATCACAACAAAAATGCTTACCTTCTGGTCATGTTCGGGCAGTGAGAGTAATTAAATCCCTCTGTAATTTACGAGGGATGAGACAACTCTTCTTTCCAGTCTATAATATTTTTGAGCCGCTTATAGGTTCGTGCTTATTGACATGCTTGTGGTACTCTTTCTCTTCCGCTGTTTGTTTATACACTTATTATTAGGTGGTGCGGCTCAAGAGGAAATTAACGCGTCAATAAAACACACATTTACTTTCCTCCACGTACTTCATCCCCACGACCTTATGTACACATACATACATACATTCTGTATTGGAACACGTAAATGCCATCATTTCGTTAGCGAAGCACACTGACATAGCCTTTGAAGCAGTTTTTTTACATACGCAATCCGGTAATCGACATTGGAGAGACGAGCTTTTATTGATACGAACACGCACACAAGTGTAAGCTTGTATTAATTCTGGTATATAAATAGGCCAACCAACCGTCCAAGGATTCGTTGATTTATCATGATATTATATCCCGTGGAAATGTTGCCGGAAGGCTCATTTTCAATCCTTTTGGGCTAAGGACATAATCCCAGTGCGTCTCCATATGCGATGAAGATACAAACGAAAAAAGTCTCACATTTTTCATGCGGCTACACTTCACTTCACACAAATTATCAAGCACATGTGAATGGATGAAGCTTTCGGATGTCCAATCTTCCTTGAAACATGGGCTCATTCAAAACAACTTCCGAAGTGAAATAGTTTATCATGATCAAGGCTCAGCTCATTTTGTCGTGTCTCCATTTCATTCCGCTGCTGCTCCTCTAGTGCTGGAAGGGTCGTTCATGGATATTAAAAAGTAGTTATAGCTAATTCTCTTTGTTTTTTATATCTTTAGTCGAGCGACGAACCCACAAAGCACACATACGAGGAGACTGCCCTTTGCACACGCAATCTACTTATATCCACAATAATGCGAAGGAATTCATATAGACACACACACACACAATTTGAATCATTACCAGAGACCTCGCAAGTGTCATTAGCGTGTGGTAAATAATTGTATGTTTTACTATATCTAAAAGCTCCCACTAATAAAACCAAGATTACATGCTCATGCACACGGTGAAGGCATCATACGTAAAAAGTAAAGCAGTAAAAAAATTAACTATTCTTGGCCTGATGAGTCTTATGGATGATCATTTCCTCTCTCTTGGGACGACGATGTAAAAGATCGGATGTGAGATCATCATTGTGTAGCTCCTGTTCTTCAGGGTTGCTCATCGGTAGAAAATAAGCGTAGAAAGTAAATGTTTTACACAAAATGTGTACGATGAGTTCACTCAAGCTATTCACTCTGCGGCGAAAAGAGAGAGAGAAATTTGTGATGTGATACTCTTTTCCATCTCTCTCCCCGCTAGCTCTTTATCTGACCACCCAAGATTTTCGTTAATTTTTCTAGTACGTCTTCAAGTGTAAAAGAAATCCGCTTTTTTGTTGTCTCCGTTGTTGAGAAATGTGATATTACACAAGGCATAAGATCATCATCGTCATTTATATGGCATACCGTTTGGTAAAGGAGAGAGTATAATGGTTTGTAGTATTTGTTTCTTGGATTTTTTATACACACAAATGGTGTTCTTGTCGTTTTTTCCTTCTGGTTTATTGTTCACATGAGATGCGGTGTTTTGTTATGCTTATTTTGTGTATGCTCATGTAAAAACAAACCATTTACTTATCTCTCTCGAGAGATAATTCATCTTCTTGTGTAATTCAGAACAAAAAATCTCCCTCTCGATAGGCATTTGCTTAACCGTTTGTTATCTAGTTGGTTGTTCACTGATGTGATAATTTTCAATTTTTTTGGGAACCAACTTTTTTCTCGACAACGCGGCTCACAGATTTTTTTCTGTGCGTGTTGGATGCGTTTTGGGATTGTGCGTTACCATTCTCAAAAGGAAGAAAGTGAGAAGGATGTAAACAATGCGTACTCCCTTTTGACATTGTCGAGAGAGAGAGTGAAAGAGTAAGAGAAAATGTGAAAACACTAGATTTTTTAGTGCTCAACTGAGTTGCTGTACTCTGCCCATCTGCTGGAGTGTAGCTGGTAACAAAGACGAATTTCGAGCTGACAATGAGTGAGTTTTTTTTCTCTGCATTTTTTGCATGGAAGAAGGTAATTTGTCATGAAGACGGGGATTATTGTTGCGTATATGCGGAGACGTGTTTGCTACAAAGTTTTTTTTGTCGAGATGAATAATGATGCTGACGGAAGTGATGAAGATGTAAAACTTCTTGTAGATACAGCCATGAGTTAGCTCGTGTATAAAACGGCTCTTTTCGAAGCTCAGGTTTGGCCTATCAATGTATCAAATAGCGTGCTGAATCACGGGAGTCTGAATTCAATTTTATTAGCAAAAGGTTTGCATCTCTACAAGCGTTGCGGAAGAGGCGTGTTTCATATCAAACGGCAATTTATTTTGTTATTAAATTATCACGCACATTATTTTTTTATACATAGCCGTATGTTATAACAAGTGCATTGAAATAAACCAAAAAATTATTACACAAAATAATGTAGAATCTTCTAACAGCGTGATCATAACATTTGTCATTTTCCTCCTTGCGTCCATTCCAGTATTCGTGCCCGTGCCTCTTTTCTAAAGGTGGAGCCGCGAAGATAGTAAATGGGTAGTTTAATTGTTGAGTTAACAGCCATCGACAGCAAGACAGCAAGCACTTGTTCTCTGTAAACCACTCTCGTGATGTGGGTCACCATGTAGTAAGCCACCACCATACAGTTACAAAAGAATAAGACAAGCATTGCCGGAAGAAACATTTGAACTTCACGAACATCCTTCTTTCGTGTCACCTGAAGTTCCTTCCGCTTTCTTGTGATTTTCTTAATCTTGAGGCAATTGTAATAATCATGTTTAGACCAATAACGGCGGTAGCATAAGCTAACAATTAAATATTGTTAAGGCTTACCTCAATCATAATCAATATATAAAATAGCAACAACAATGGGAGTGGCAACCACAAGTCAATCTTGTCATAAACGGTGTACGAAGACCCAAATCGGAGGGTATTCACAGCATCCCTTGTGTGCATGATGTATGATAGGTTCAGCAAAGTTTGATTAGATCCCTCAACCACTGGACCAACTCGAATGCTCACAAACCGAGGAAAGTTCAAGATTACACTTATAATTAAAACGAGCATGGCAGCAATTCGTGCTTTGGTACTAGTCAACCACGTACTGGACTTTGAGGGATGCGCTAAGAAAATATAGCGCTCCGCGGCAATCACAACTGTCGTAAGAGCCGAGCCTGTTCGTCCTATTACAGCAATACTAATTAGGTACTGGATTTTTAAACTAAATTAATATATCAATTACAATTTTTTTCAGATTACCAAACAATGAAATGAAGAACGCCAGGTATATGACAAATTGAGTTAAAAATTCTCTGTCCCAGTTGTCTACAAAAGTTTCGAAATAATATTATTTATAACCGTATTGCGAAAGTTTTCGATTAATTCTCACAAAAAGTGCAAACTAGACTTACTGAAGAATGTGACCATTCCAGTCGCTGAAATCACTGCCGTTACCACGCATATCAAGTCGTACACTGCAAGGAACATGATAGACTTGTCAAAGGCCTTGGTGCTTTTAAGCCTTCTTGAAATTGAAATGACAAACGAGTTCATCACTATTCCCAACAATCCAAATAGCAGGATAAGTGTCCAAATAAATGTGCACATGATGTGACCACTGGAGTACATGTCGTCGATACCACCACCGAGGTGGAAGGTGGAGGTTATTGTGACATGAAAAACATATTGTCGAATTGTTTGAGGCACAAGCAGTTTGATTTTCGGGAAAGTCGACAAGTGTACAGAATAAGTACATGAGCTTTTTCGATTTGACCGTTGACATGAAGGTGATTGACTCTGTTGGATGAGCTGAAAATGTTCCTTCGTCACCGACAGACCATAGTGGCCTTTGTTCTTCGTCTGCAAAGGGTTCGATTGTGGAAACGTTAAGCTCGCTTTCTTCAGTATCCATTGTATTCCTATTTTAATTGTTGAATTTCAGATAAGTGATGTTAAAAATTGATACAGTTTGCACACATGTAATGATAAAAATAAGTGCAAGTTTTTAATTCATAAAGTTGTTAATAGCTATTCTGTACTTCAATGACTTTGCAAAGAATAGGGAAGTGACAATGAGCAATTTTCTTTGAAATATCATCGTATGACGGAATGTCTCGATTTAGAAAAACGATGACAAAACTTGGTCAATTCAGTGGTCTTTGAAATATCATCGTGTGACGGAATGTCTCGATTTAGGAAAATGATGACAAAACTTGGTCAATTCAGTGGTTTAATATATTAGGTACGTATGTAAGTATGAATAATATTACATATTATCAATTACGGGGAATGTTAATACTATAATCATATGTGCGTTTCTACTCTATTCTAACTTATTCCATTTATTTGCAGCCAAATTAGTATGATTTTTTATGTATCTCACTATCTTCTAACCACAAAGGACTAGGCCTCATTGCCAAATTGATGGTCATATAGCAATTCGAGCGCAATCCTTCCCTACTCACTACACAAATTATGCAAATCATTTCCCCTACAATGTAACTCGTCGTCACAAAGTTCCACTCAAATCCTTCGTCCACTTTAGTCTTCTAGGAAAACAAGAGGCTGCAGAAGCAATTGAAAAGCAACTGCTTAGCTTCAATCCTGAAGACGAAGCCATTAAAGTAGTAAATGGAAAGGTTGACCACAGCGTTGGCAGCACCGAAGAGGATTCTCTGTACACAAAACCCTCAACGCAATGTAGTAGTATCCGACATATAATGGATGAAGTTACACAGGAAGAGTACGATCGTACGATCATCACAGGTACAATTATGTTCACGTTGTGAATCGAATGTCCTTCTTTTGTTTCATGTTCACCTCATTCCGCCGCTGAGAAAACTTGCCAATCTGGAGGAAGATGTTAAAACGAGGAGGGTAGGAAGCGGGAACCAGAAATCAATTTTTTCGAAAAATCAAATATCTCACACTGCCGGTGCAACAGATCTTCTACTTGTCTCTTTCTAAAACTCTAAAAATGTGTTTAAAAATTTTATAATGTGCAACACCCGAAAAAAACCTTGGTCATACTCAATACAGATATTACGTCATTTACATGAACCCAAAAATTGTGGTTATTTACTACAGCATAGAGTCAATAACAGGAGCTGTACGGTGTGTGCAAAGTTTCATTCATGTACACATTAGTTTCGTGATATGATAATGCAATCCATAAGCAATATGAGCATGTATGTAAGACTAATCATTAATCACAAAGTGAACCCTTTTCAGCAGTGCTGTACATAGTCTTGCCCTTCCGCATAAAGGCACTCACCCTCGCGTTGTGTGCAACAAGCACTTGAAAGTTACTTCTTTCGTTTTATTTCACCTGTCATTCGCCTAAAATAAACCTTTCTCTACACACTCTCAAATAGCAGATTACTCTGTGCATCTTAGAAATCTGTCAATTTCCTGTCTCCCTCCCACTGCGAACTATGTAATTGACTTTTTCGTCCGGTATCCTCAAACTCAAGGTGGTTTGAGTTACGCTTATATTACTTGCATCTTTCACAAGGAGAGCTATTGATATCTGCTAAAGTTTGATTTTTTTGTGTAACTTCTTGCACCGGCGTAAGTCAACAACGCTGTAAACTGGACTGGATTTTTTCCGATTGTATTTATCGATAAGCACTTCAAAACTTTCGGTGTGTATGTATTACTCCACAAAATTACAATTTTGAACACCCAAGGCTCACGACAATCATCTTTCGGTGTGTACATTCGGTGAAGATATACAAAATAAATTATCAGCTTCCAAATCAAAGAGGAAAGACCCCACTCTCAATGAGTCTTCTAAAGTTTAACAAGCCGTCCGCTAATGATTATTGAGCTTAAGAGTTTTCTCTTACACACGTTGAAATCTGCATTCGCCGCAGGATACTATGCGTTCAGCTGCTTCTCGCGGTTATGAGACTCTTTTTACAGAACACTCATCGTAAACCTATCGGCCTCCTGCACACACTTCACACACCGCTACACAAGGAATCCCGGTTCGTAGATGTGAGGAAGGCAATTTCAGGATGTAATCTTCGCTCCCTTGGCACAAGTCATTTAATGCGAATACATCACGCTGAGAATGCGTTAATTTCAAAACTTTTTATCGGGCTTGTTACTTTCAATTTATCGCTAGAAAAAGTACTTTTACTTTTTCAAGTTCAAAGTTTTCTCTTCGAAAAAAAGACTGGTCGATAATGCAGTGCGATGCAATGCCAGTAGTTGACAGAGATTGATTCGGGAAGAGGCAACCCGAAAATAACGAACGAACGAAGAGTTTTTGACATAACTGAAGAAGCATAGTGATAGTAGACCACAGGACAGGGTAATTGCACCTTACAAATTTTT
>JAHZMW010001424.1:0-11638 GCA_027743745.1 Alloscopus bannaensis | reverse complement strand
ATCTCGAGAAGAGAAGGAAACATTTGCGTACAACAAACGTCTAATGCACAGACCACAGAACAGAAACGAACAGTGTGAAAACAGCGAGTGATTTATGTAAGAAAATGCTAACTTTGGCAACCTAAAAAGCCATTCTTACAAGACACGAGTTCTTAGTTATTACGTATATAAGTGAAGTTCATAGTAAATTAATATATCGAATACGAATTATTATAAAAACCATCCTCTAAAATTGAAGATGGAAGCGGAGAAAGAAGTATGCCAACACCACAATAAAACAGGAATCGCAATTTGAGAACACACAGTTTAGTACTTTCTACATGATTGGATACGGAAAGCATATAGCTTGTATTTACGAGTAAAAATGTCGGATTTCAAGCGGCAGAATTAGGCTAATTAATTTTATTGCGGAGAGAAGCGGCAACGTCATGCATGACCATCGTGCTGAAGCTGGGTCGTGTGGAAATCTTATCACGAGTGAAAATACTTGATGATAAGCAATAAACTTGCAACACAACGAGGTACAAATATGAAGACAAAAATATCGATCAGTGTTTTAACGAGGAAGTCTTACGAAAAGCTCGAATCTACACATCCCACAAGCGCCATTGTATCTGTAATGATGTTTATGGGAAAGTGCTCATTAACTTCGATGCTCCACGGGTAAATTGTACAGTGTCTGGAGAGAAAGATTGAGCAATGACTGAAAGTGAACAAATGAGACGCTCCGAGAAGCTCTACTAGTAACGAATCATTATCATTAATGTTACTCAAGTACAAGTTGTTCTAGCTGATTCCACACATCATTATAATATTGTGACTCGGAAAGTCACACGAAATCGTACCACCGACACGTGTAGATATTAATCGGAATATTCTAGAGACGAAGTCTACCTTCTAATAAAAATATTTAAATGATTTTTTCAGTTTTTAATGATTGTTGGGTGCTAATTTTTTTACTTTCAGTTTTTATTTTGACGATTTACAACTAGCACTAGTAGAGATAAATTTTAAATATAAAACTCATTGTGTCAACCAAGTTAGATAAAACTTTAAGTCACAGACACTAAACTCGTAGCCTTCTACATGTCCACATTTTTGTCGTCACTCCCTCGTCAAAGTCATAAAGGCGTAAACTGAATTGGCAAGTTGACATTATAAATATTTTTACAAATTTATTTCCGAAAAGGAATGTGATGAAGTCTTCACTGTATTCTGTATTGCCCAAAGCAGTAACCAACTCATTTGTACCTGCAAGGGGGACAAGGATAACAAAAGAAAGGCGACGAGTTTTAGGATTTCTTAATTTCCTCTTGTCTTCCTTGTCCGGACTGCCTCCATCCGTTCACAATTTTTCTTCATTTACTGCGTATTGCTTCTTGGGTGTAATGTGCTAACAAGATGCTCCATCCTCTTCACGGGTTCTGTTTTGTGACTTCTTGTTTCCGTTTTTTATTGTGCACGTGTACGTCAGAACACCGTTCACCGACGGAGTCTCAGTAGATTCAAAACTAACAATGTATGTTGAGGGCAGGGGCACAAGCCAAAAAAAAGGAACGGGTTTGGCTTGGCGTACGGTTTCGTTGAAGATATTCAGCAATGCCAATGCCAACAAGATGATGATTGTGAAGCTGTGCGAAACAGCCACAGAATCACGGTTTTCGGTTTGGTTTAATAAGATTGCTTCGGAGTAGGAGAGATTGCCAAAGCACAAGAGTGGACTCCAGCAGCATTTATATCTGCCTTTTACGCGCTGTCAGTACAAGATGAGATTCTGTTCACTCAAGACACATCAAATACACTCAAATTGATTTCACTTTAGCAGACTATATATAGATAAGAATGTCCTGTTGGTCTTGGCTAAATTTTACGTTTTAGTAAAATGGGTGTCAGCAAAAATTTCGAGTTGGTGACCCACAAACCAGTTAAAATAAGTTTTCTCCATTTTTTAAATCAAAATGGGTCCAGTAATATTTAAGATTGGAGTAGGAAATTACCACCAAATACAATTTGACTGAATCGTAGCACTACAGAACACTGTTGATGATTGATATTAAAAGACTCTTTAATGCAATACATTCTTTTAAGGTAGGTGAACAAATTTTTTCCGGCAACTGTAAAAGTTTCATATGAAAGAAGGGGATGAAAAAATATTAAGGAGTGGGCAACAATAAGGTTTGCCAGGTGAAATTTCGACAACACAATAATAGACGAGTGATAAGCGAGGGTGATCCTTTCTGACAAATTTTCTATTGATTGAACGCTGAAAGATCAAAATTTTGATTTCCTCTTCGGGAAATTGTCAGACGATTCTAACAGAATAGTGTGAGTATTAATATATTATATTATGTACTTGCTCGATTTTGATTTAAACGCACACGATTTCTGAAACAGTTCAAAACGTGGGCCGGCAAACGCCTTATCGGGATTTTCAATACGTAATTTGTTTACCTTCGATGATTGAATTCTTTAATGGTGGAGGAAATTGAAAAAAAAATCTACGCACTCAAGCATCATCCACTTTCACTCACAACAACGTTATTTTTAGAATTTCGAAAGGATTGGATTTGATATCCACGGATTTTCTTGTTTATACATTGGCATTCACATTTGTTGCCACTACCCCAGTCAGTTCTACAAAACATATACTAAAATATAATTATTTTCCTCAGGTATAATGATTACGTGAAGTTTGAAGGTGGAAAGCTAACAAAAGCTTTGCCTAGTTGTCCATATGGACTAGTAGAATTGGATACGTATTTGTAAATGAAAACGTTTTTTGATGGTGATTGTTATCCTTTGAAGCAGCGAACCTTTTTTTATAAAGCTGGATTTGAAATCAGGTCATGCTCACAGGTAGGATTAATTTATAGTAGCTACACAATCACTGTTTGCCAAACTACTCGCATTTTCCATACATACTACTGATAAACACGTCATTTTCACATCTTTCTAGCAGAATAGAACTTACTTGAGAATGGGTTCTACATACCATCAGAAGGTCGAAACTAGGAGGAAGCATTAGATGTGTTGTGTAGTGAATTTGATTGTGACTGATGGATCAAAGCGAAAAATCCAAAAAGCACTTTCTCTCCACACATGGCGCTCCGCCGTGCTTGAATGTGTCGCAAGATCATCATCGCATGTCTCACAATACACCGCTTTCTCTTCGAGTTGTTCAGTAGAAGCCGTATGTACAACAAACATGCACTTACATCTCTGTCATATTCACGCATGATTTGCATTTCGTATGAAATTTCAGATTTCCTTCTTTGAATTTCAGGATGCGATTTTCATGTTCTCTGTGTGTGTGCCTTGAATGGGGCAGAAAATTAAATTTAACGTATTTTCT
This sequence comes from Alloscopus bannaensis, assembly GCA_027743745.1. NCBI lineage: Eukaryota > Metazoa > Arthropoda > Collembola > Entomobryomorpha > Entomobryidae > Alloscopus > Alloscopus bannaensis. Next base: position 8,286 of record JAHZMW010001424.1, on the reverse strand, counting down.
TCGTTCTTTGAAAAAGCGAGAATGTCCCATCGGATTTTGAAATTTACACTTCAAACTCCTTCGGGCGGATGTACGGTATGTATTTCAGTCATTATAGCTCGAGGCCCGTTATGAGGCTTCTGAGTTGTAATTCCGTATTTTTGGAACTACGCGAGTCTATAAATTGAGCGTGGCAATGGGATACAATGTAGAAGCTCCTCTAAAAGCTACTACCTCACACACATGCCTAAAATGACTTTCTTTATCATCTCATCAACTGACTTTTTCCAGCTTCTGCCACATGGTGGCTTAATGGAACTTCTGTTTGACAGAGGGACACTCAAACTATGTGTCTATTTACAAATGGAAGTACCTATCCACTTTCACTCTTATCGATTCAAGTTCCTCGGGTTTTGAACTTTATACTTTGGGTTGAGCATATGTTATTCCAGCGTACCAAAGGAACTCGAGAAGAATCTTAAATACGAGTTCGGTGATCCCATTACATGCAAGCTTAGTAATGATATGACTATAACATCCCGAATGGGCTAATAACTACTGCGACCGTAATATCTCCAAATAAACTGTGAATCAATACATGCCTGGCATAATAATATACAACACTTCTCAGCTAACTTGTATATGTCGAAAATGGATGGAATACTTTCCAAATATGTCAGTATAAAATATACATAAGGGAAAAAAGTAAGGGAATACATATGGGCTAATGATGCCAGCTCAGACTTTGATATGTCGTGTCGTTCAAAAAAAAATTCATAAAATACGGAGAAAAGTATTCGTCGACATTTTTTCTCTTTCACTGGATTCAGTGTGGTAAGCAGACACGCCCTCCCGCATCACTGTACTGATGCGTGCATTTTGTGTCGTTAAACGAACCATTTAAGCTTCTCCGTTTTTTAGCGATCCAAGGATTTTTGTTCTAGGAAGTGTACAAGTCGTTTGCACCTTGCACAGCTACAAAGGATTGGGGTTTTCTAGAGAAAATTACAGAGTTCTGTTGCTTGCACACAACTGTTGCAAGAAAATATGGTATTCTACTAGAGCTTCACGGTGGTCCAATATGCTTGAGCGAAGGTTACGCGTGTGAAGAAACTGATAAGAAAATCACTCTCTGAGCCTCTTTGCACATTGAGCTAGGCTCAAGAGCAGGGTGGTCTGGAGTAAATCATGTGTGTACGAGTAGTTTTCTTCTGGTGGTACGAAGAGCTTATCCGGGTCTTTCTCAATACGGAATGGCAAAGGGTTCTCCTCACATTTCTTTCCTATCCCTTTCAACTTCACCGTAATAGCTTTTCCCTCAACATGTGCCAGCGTTTTCTACGTTGCCTAAAATAGAACTACGCTTGCGTTAAGGTTGGTCACGGCGATGGTTCGTCTAATGAAGTTTAAGAAAACTCCATGTTCATCACAAATCACAATTTAGGACTTGCAGTCAACAACGTAAGTCTCGTCCTGAAAGCCTTTGGTTAGATTGAAGAGCCTAAATTAAGTTCATCTGGCCACTGGCCAGCTTATTCATCGTTAGACGGGACAAGCCTATTTGTAAATATTGCTTTCAGTATAGAGGTGAGGGGTGAGGTCCAAGTTGGAGTTGGAGTAGCTAGACAATTGAACTAAATTTTGGGGTAATTTGCTCCGTTGCAAAAACTTGATACATACATATATTTTTTCGATAACATTTTGGGATATCTACGTAGACACTACTTCGCTATTTTGAGGCAACTTGTTTTATTCAATGTCGGAATTAATTTTGTCGGAAACTAAAATCAAAACCAAGTAACTAGGCTAAGAATAGTATGGGTAAAATTATAAACATATAGAATTTCCGACACATGAAATAGGTATATCTATACTTTACTCACCTCCATTTTACTTCATTCCTACCCTTTGTTGTGGCACAAGAAATCTAAACCAATTTTCCATCGTTGTTGACCTACGTATTTACTTGAGCCGAAAAAATAGGAGAAATAGTAACAGGGATTTGACAATTGGATGATTTGACTTTCTCCTGGACCTTGGAAAGCTTTCCAATTTTCCAAATAGCATGGAATGCCCACTGCTAGTGCGCTACGTCTTACATGCCGTGTAACTCAATCTGCGTAACATATAGTGTATTCGCATTTTCGTACTTCAGCCTTATAAAAGTGCACCACAGCTGCCTTGTGCAATTACATGTCAATGTACTTGGTGTAGAAGACAAACCATATATGAATCACGACAATTCGAAATGTTGACGAGACCAGTGGTTTGCAAGAGAATGCTGTGGCAAATAATAGAAATGTGAAGAATAGAGTCATAAAACGTAATGATGAACGGATGTGGCAAACATTATTGAAGAGTATCAAGTTACACCCACCCCTTTTCTCTCTGAACAACTGAGTCACATACTCATGACGTAGGTAGACAAGCTCTTCCAAGTTCCCAAAAAATCAAACGCGAACAGTTCCGTTTTCCTCTCTAGCCTGAAATTGCTTCCGCGATATTTCATCCGAAGTCATTAGTTTGCTGCATTCAGCAGTTTCCACTCTTCCCCGAGAAGAGGGTCCTCCTATAAATTCTCCATCCGCGTCCAGATGCTAGTTTTTTATGTTCATTATATTATATTCCATGAAACTTGGTCCTCCACTCGTTTTCATTACAATTGATCTTGGTTTTTGTTTTCACCAATGAGTACTAAAACCGGAGCATGCAACTTTTCTAGTTGCTTAAAGAGCATTCACATTGAATGTCGGCAGTATTCGTAGAGCAAAGTTTCTTGTAGTTATAAAAGGCAGAACTCATAAATTTATATCCCGAACACTGTCAGCACTGCCTATTGCCTCTCTTGCAAAAACATGCACAATTTTCGCACACACGCATGTACCATACAAGGTTAGAGCCAATTAATCAGTTAAGCCTAATACTCGGTTGAGTTGTTCCCTCATTTGCCAGTTTGTAAGTGTGCTGGTTTAGATTTGCGTAATTCTCTACTCAGCTTCAATTTTATGAAGAAAGTTTCATGATCAAAAGCTGTTGAAAATCTTTCGGGGTGAACTTGACGAAGGTTCGCGCGTGTTCGTACTTATGTGAACTGGGCTTATGTATTGATTTGATTATGAAAATGCAAACAACTGAAGGGAATGAATTTTGCCTGCTTACTTTTGAAATTTAGTTTACAGTTACTCAATTTTGGGTTATGGATGAGTACCTAGCTCATTGCAGAAGTATTATTGCCAGTTGCGATTTTCGTCATACGATTTGCAACTTGGAATCTTTTGTCAAATCCAGTCCTTGAACCATTAACAACTACAGAAATACCTGAAACCGCTGAAGGCAGCTGTTTTTTGCTAAAAGTAGAGTGCAGGAAATGTTTATTTCAAATTCTTGTAAAAGCACGTAGGTATGTATGTCAGATTATTTTGCGCAACGATACAATGGTAATATTCGTATGAGATATGACTGCTATCCAGCCGTCATAACTAAACTCGATATGGCCCATTATTTGATAAGAGATGCTTGTTAATATTATTGTTTTTCGACTCATTGTACATACATGGTGCAATAATTTCAACAGCTACTTTAATTTTAAATATTCATTCGACTTTTTGTTCAAATTTCAGGTTCCTTACTGTCGAGTGGAAAGCCGGGAACTGGGGATGCAAAGTGTTCAAGTTTTCTCAAATGTTTGGATTGTACCTGTCTACATTTATCATGGTAGTCATTGGAGTAGACCGATTTATTGGTAAGTAAAATTATGCTTGTCTAGTAACACGCGGGATAAATACAAATATTTAAGACAATGCTACACACACAGTGCAATATACAATTGCAGCCATTATGACATCTTGATGATACGCAGAATTTTTAGTAATAGTAATTCTGCTGGCATCTGCCTCATTGTGCCCTTTGTGGAGTATTGAACATGTCTTGTATAAAGAATCTGATACATTCTGCGTTAAAATCGACACTGTGAGTAATTTGAAAAGGGGCGGTTTGCCATTAAAACCAGGCTATAATGTAAATGTTATGCAAACTTCACACACACCCGTCGGCTCATCAAGATTTGACTGCTAAAAGGGATTAAAACAGATCAACAATTTAGTTAGGTATGCCAGGTTTCACGTAACGAATCTTGTGTTCCTTCTGAAATAATTCATTATTATTATCCAGAGGCGTGGGAGAAGACTTTGACGCAATTGCCCCAGGTGCAAGACTCAAAGACTGTCCCACTCCCAAATTTCTGCTGAAAATCTAGACACACAAATCCATGTTGTTGGTAAACAAAAAATAGGGAGGTGAAAGCGGATGATGAAAGCCTGCAGGGAAACGTGAACCTTCACTTGATATCGCCAACCGTTTCAGAAAATAATAGGTACCTGCTCATGTCTGAAATATGGCGTTGATGAATTGTTGGGTGGTTTACTACAAGAACGCATGACCTTTGCTATCAGACAGTGGTAATTTATAATTTTTGCCCATTTCGCAGCTCGGAGAGCAATCGTTGAGAAGTGCTATTCTTTGTGAAAATTTTACATTCTCAGTTGAAAATTTTTTAGGTGGATTTATGGTGCATGCGACATTTATTGAAGAGTGTTAGCGGGTTGTGAAATCTAATAATACTCTTTCTTTTCTTCTAATCATTTCTTTGGTTTTGGTTTATGAAATCAAACGTTTACTGAGATCTACATGTAGAGGTATGTGAAAATATGAATTCATTGGGAAACACAAAGTATACCGACAACATAAATGCCTATTAAATGCGGAGACGGGTGCTAAAGGCAAGATGAGAGTAACAATACACATGACCATGACTCTGAGTAGTAAAGTTAAGTATTTAGGCCGATCATGACCACAGGTAATATGATGATTGAAACCCACCCCAAATATCTGCTAAAATGTAGACTTGCAAAAAGTCTTACTTGAGGACCTTTAGTTTTCATGAGCAGGTGCTTGTGTAATCGAATTTATAATTTACCTATACTCATTTGTGCTATGATGTGTGACGATAAATGTACATTTGAACTCTTTCCTTGCAGCCGTTAAGTATCCTCTAAAGTCAATGAGGAAAGGACTGTGCAATCGACTTGTCGGGGTGTGCTGGGGAGTCAGTGCTGTCCTCAGCCTTCCTCAGGTAAGAAGTTTAAAATATAGTTTTTGTCTGAGACTTTTGAAATAGATATTTATAAAACTATCGAATGATTCGTAGTTTTAGAAGGAAAGAACTGTAAATGTATATTGGCACGCTTGGACTTATCAGCAATCCAAAGTAATGCGTTTGGTCTCGTGGTGTGCATTACTGTTTATAAATGAAGAATAATGGGAATTAATAATAGAATAGCTTTATGATATTAGTGGTGCCATAATGATAGTCAAGTTTTAATTTAGCAAATACATAGTACGCCCTGAAATGACTAGACCCCTGTGTCGTTTCGTCAACAAAACAATATGCACAGACTTCAATACTCACTTTTGTTTCGTAGAAATGTGAATCTTGGATTCAATATAAAATAGTAAAATGATAACTCATTCTAAAGCTCTTCATTGTAAACTTATAATGAAAAGAGCCAAGCCAACTAAAAGCCTATTGGTTTATCTTATGTATATTGTCTTTTGAGATTTTGTGTACCACGAATATGTAGTGTCTTATGTGTATGTATATTGCCCGAAGTCAGAGCAAGTAGTTTGTGAATACTGTACTATTTCTTGAGTTTGATGGTTCAGTCGCTCCAGGCTTTTAGTGTATGAGTTCAGCACTCAGTTGAGTATCCAGAGGGAAAACAAACGCGACTTTATTTTTTCTCAGAATATGTAAAACTAAATGGAATCGTATTTACATGTAATGCTGAATGTAAAGAAATCGTACAGTTTGTCTTTCTACACTGTATATTTTGCTCCTGTTATCTGTACTTTTCCTGGAAACGCGAAAATTCCGGTAAAAACTTTACCGATTTACCGGTTGAGAATTTTTCGGCAAGACATTTCTCCCTTAGCCAATACTCCTGGTAGGGCAGATTCGGTCTTCGTGGAAAACGTCCGGAATTCTTTTCGGTCGCGAGAATTGCCGGTATTAAAAATGTCTGACTGAGAATTCTTACCACCTATTATTTAATCCAAAATATTCTCTACCGGTAATTTTCACACACGGAAATTTTTATGAACACACATTTGAAAAGTCTACTACATATATCCCTCTTTCTTTTTCTGCGTCGGCAATGACTCCGACTTCAAACATTCCATGCATGGACAGGAAGCTGTGAAAAGCCCGTAAAACTTTCAGCGTTAGGCAATGAGTTGGTAGTTGGAAAAGGTTATTAATAAGTTTGATCTTTGATGCAGAAATAGCGACCAATGATATCCTTTTACTTTTCCGCTTGCATAAACTTTCCATGTTTTATGTAATAGAAATGAATTAAAAAGGCGATCACTATAATCAGGTATATGTATATCCAACATATTATGCGTTTTATTACTAAGTTGTAACGTTGTTTTAGTGGAAGAAATCTTTCCAGAAACCTTTTCAAGCAGTAATTGTAAGCTTTTGAGCTTCTTGTGGAAAGTTTTTCAATAAGAAGTAATAAGAAGAGAAATGTAGACCGTTTTATGTTTAAAAAGTGGCAACACTTGCTTTCCACTGCCTTTGTTGTGTGCATTTCCTACAACTTTTTTGTCTCGTGGTTTCGCGTTGGATATTTTTGGCAATAAGAGTAACGAGCTAATATGAATTAATTTTGACCAGCAGGACTGTTCAAATGTAGGTTTAAATAGACTCTTTTTCGTTCATAGGCGAAAATGTTAGAATCGAGCGTGTCTGATGAAATTAGTTCATGGAGTGAAAAGCATCGTGAAAAGATTTTTGCTATTGAGTATATTTCAAACCAGGTTTTCAGGAGTTCGTTGAAGCATTGTTATGCTAGTTGGGTTTATCTCGAATAATCACGGTAAGCCAGAGCTTGAGAGACCAAGAGCCGTATTAATCAACTAATTAGCTCATGGTTCTCTAAGTTACTCTGATGTAACCAGTTTTTCTGCCGCCTCAGTCGCGAAACATTTTCATCTGAAAAAAAACGGGGATTTTTGGTTCACGTGCTGAGCCTTCTATAGGATTAGGTTTCTCAATGATTTATCTAGTCGTTTATCCAGTCACAAGCTCCACAAATGCAGCTGTTTTTACTGTTTACTGTTCTAGTTGATATATATAAAATAGAGTGGAACGGCTACACCTACAGTTCCAAACCTAACTGTACGGCTATTGCATGTTTGTATTAGGGCATCAATTTGTTCAAGTGTTGAATTATACGAAAGTTTATTTCATATTATTAAATTTTTATGAAAAGGACTAATAGGGTCGCAATGTAAAGAACGGTCATTGCTCAACCCTATGGTGGCTGTGTTAATTGTGGAATTCATCATTCTGAAACTCCACTAGCACAGCATACTCTACCTACTTTTTAAAGCTACGTACAAATTATACGCACGTAAATGCCAAGATGTTACCACACACTTTGCTATTACGGTGTCATGTTGTTTGTAAAGGGGTGTTAGCATTTAGAGAAATGTGAAACAAAGGTTTCAGAGAAATATTTGCGAAGATCTAGACTTCACTTCTTTTCTGCATGCAGTATGCACGATCATGCACAGGTTACTTCACTTGGTAGACCTTGAGTCGAATAGTAGACGCCACATCACTTGGTGAAAATACATACTTGCTTCGAGTGTAACAATCTTTTATAAAAATGTACAATATTATTGACTAGATGAATGCCTACTCAGCCTGTTCTAGTACCAACTGCAAATACACAGATGCTATCATCTCGCCAGTGACATTTTTTTCTAAATAAGCAGCATTGAACATTCTGTAAACTTTCGGGGCAAAATGAGGCACCTTTAAATATTGTATGCTAGTTCATAAATTCTTGAAGTTTGTAAAAAGCTTCTGGATTACAGATATAAGTTTGAAAAAATAAAACCGGATAAAAACCCGGGTTAAATTGGCGGAATTAACTTCTCAACTAGAAATATACAGGATACATACTGTACGTATGAATCTAATAATGAGGAACAGCACTGATGTTGGCATCTTATTGCTGATGTCTATTACTCTATGAGGGGAAAGTGAAAGACAAAATCTTTTAGAAAAGAAAGCGCAGTACTATTTCTTCAACTTACTAACACACCTTCCCCAAGATTTGTTTGTTTTACCATTCGGAAAAGTACGGACCGTAGTGGAAAAGTACGGACAACTTGCGGATCACTTTATGTGGCTAACATGGCACATTTCCAAAATAAGAACCGGGCAACTGTAATCTT
>JAHZMW010001423.1:0-33471 GCA_027743745.1 Alloscopus bannaensis | reverse complement strand
TGACTAATCACTGAAGTCATTTCACATGAGTTACTGACAACCCAAAGGTGAGTCGTAGGTATCCAGTAATATTTCAGAGGAGCAGATAGCGTCATCATCACAACTATTCACAACAAACAAAAAACTTCAACAACAACGCTCACAGAAACTCGTCACACGAACACCATCTCCCCGCACCCTTCCTTTCTCAACGTCAGATTGGAACTGAAGCCCACACACTCGATATGAAGTCACCAAAACATCCTCCAAAAAAAATGTTCAGCACATCACACCATATCGTTCCGATATACCACGCGTGCTTCCAAGCTTCTGCAAGACTTGCTTCACACTCTTGTTTTCAGGGTTTTTTATATACGTGTGTTCTCCGAAGAGATGTGCTGCTATGATCGGCGTTTTGGAAGGTTATCAAAAGGTTGTGGAAATACCTGGAATCAAACAAATATACAAAACATTGGAAATGTGAAGAAATGTGAAATCACAGCACAAACAAAGCTTTGTTCAGTGGAAAAGCGTATAAAACAAAGATTCACTACAAGTGCTTACTAAAGCATTTGACTGCACCTTTTTTTTCAAAATGCTTTCGCAAAAAAGTAATTTGCATGCTGTAATAATTGTTGGTGCATGAGAGATGATATCATCAGAATGAGAATGAAAGTGAGCAAGAATGATGCTTTTCGAGTGGATAATAGCTGTAGTATTGTGAGCATGGTGTCATCCTCCCACCTACGGCATATGGAGTAATTACGTGCAACCTTGAGTTAGGATAAAATAGGCTAATAAACCTCTTACATACACTTGTCCATGTAAAAAACTTGCAGTGTTTTATGATGCTAAAAAGTACGTGCTTTTATATCCATCGTAATGAGTGTATACGAATTTGTCTTTGTTTGGAAAGAGCACTTTGATTAAACATGGATAATATGTCAAAAAATGGAGAACAATGCACAGACACTATTAGAGAGTTTTTAATGCGTGCATGTGTGCATGCATAATAATAACGTGAGCATCAACCGTCTGAGCGTCAGTCATCATCATCATCATTTAAGCCTGCTATATACAGTTCTGGATTGGAAAATGTGTGACAGTGATTCATACCACTGACCATGTCCTACAAGCAACTGGTGAAATGAAAATAGCAGGAGCCTACTAAAAATCACAAGGAAGTGACTGTTTAACCCAACTCCAATGTTTATACAGAGTTTAATGTGAAATGCGACGGGGAAACCTCAATTATCACGCGTTTCACAACTCTCCTCACATTATACATGATATATTATACATAGTCTCGAAAATCTTTTGGAGGAATAAGCGCTCGATTTTCGTATCCATTTCACACAAGAAATGTCGTCACGTCACAAAAGTCAAAACGTCCATTCATATCTGTTACAACGCACAAAGAGTGAACTTAAGAAGCATGTAAGTAAACATGTATATAGTTTTGTTGTTCGTTCATGACACTAACATATTCCATGAGGATATGGATACACGATACAACAGACATTCTTCCAAAGAGCAAATCTTTCAAGAGAAACAACGCTTTTAACGTGAAATTTTATCGCACATTTTTTTTTCTCCTGAGACGCTATCTATTTGTGAGGAACACATGTGGCATGTGTACACGAAATAGACGTGTTTCAAAAGCACATTTCGTGCGAGTCTGTTTGAGCAAAAAAATGTTTTTTGTGAGATATAGAAAACTCGATATAGTCTTGAAGACGACGGTATGGCTGCTGATTTCCGAAATAGACTCACTCATAACTCACACCACGCCTCTGGGTTTTCTTCTGACTGTTATGATTACGTGTACAACTACGTACAAGAGAAGTTCGTATAACATTTACAGAAAGTAACGGGATACGTCTATGACACACGAATGGACCAAGTCTGTCCAAGTGCCAAACATGAATGCTTTGATCTGGATGGTAAAAGGAAAAATAGGAGAAAATCTGGCGGAGGGGAACTCATAACCGCAGCTATACTAAGATTGCACGAAAAAATAATACGCTAGAGATTTCTACAGTTTAATGTTGTGCCCACATAAGTAAAAGGGGAGAAAAAAGGATGTGTGGATTTACATCGAGAACCACTTTCCACTAAGTTTCCACCATATGCACGGCGAAAATTTTGACGTGGATTTCCTTTATAAATATTTGACAACGTCAATGGACCAAATCCTAATTTACAAATACATACACACACGTCCACATGAATTCGTATGTTTGTGCGAGAGTGTACGTAGATTATTACATTGGGCCAAATCGGATGAAAGGCTTTGCTCAAAGCTCTTCCTAAATGGATAATTTTGAGCAGAAGCTGTGAGCAATAAAAATGTGCTACAGAGCTAACATTCATCGGTTATGACCACTATAGAGAGCTTACATAAAGCACTCTAGCGTTGGATCAAATTAGAGTTGAAAAGAGAATTCTCGTTGCTTTGCTACCCGTCCTACGCTCATGACAGAATCTCTGTCACCGGAACTGATTCATTTTTTTCCCTGCCTTAATTAACTCGATCACTCTAGAGTCGTCTTTTCAGCTCATAAACAGTCAGCTCATAACTCACAACACTTTCAAGCTTTCTCTCTCATGTTCTCATGTGAGAATGTTGCGTGCGAGACATATGAGCACGAGAATAATCTCCATCTATAATTATAGAGAGTGTTGAATAACAAGTTGGCATATCGCATGCATCCGATCTAATTCAACGCTAATTTGTCGTCAATAATGGTGCACTTGAGATGAGCCACTCACCATGTCCCACCAAGAGGGACAATCCCAAAGATAAAAGTTAAGAGCTTCTCCTGGATTTACCCCTGGTCTCTTATAATTTAAACAATGGAAGGTCGTAGTTACACGCACTCAAAAATACTCATGTCATTTGCATATCTTATGTGTAAAAAGCGGCGAGACTCTTGTATGATAGAGATAATCAGGATGAGCAAAAAAATTTACACCGATCTGTCATCACGACTGAGCACACTTCCAATTCACGGCAAATATACCGAATATAATTCATCACTTTTGATATCAAGACTCTCTCTATACGAAGGAAGATGAGGAATACAGACAGGGCTTTCCGAAGCTGGATGCTTGTTTGTTGAGATGCTTGGAAGCGGCACACATGTGTTCCCACATTTAAGGTAATTACAGACACAATCACGTCTCCGCTCGTTGAATTTGATTTTATGGAGTGTGTGATAATATGCGGAATGTGCGGATCCTGTCATCATCATCACTTATGAGATTTAGGTGTGTTACGCCTTTTTTCAAAGTGGTTTGCTCCGTACTCGAGAAAAACCCTTTTATTTATAACAAAGCACTCACTCAGTCCAGGTGAGCACACTTAATTCACATTCATATTATGTATGAGTTGATACAAGTGAGATAGAGCGAGGGAGCAACAACATCACACATTTTTTGTCTATGTGAATCCGCAAAAATATTTCCCTTTTGAATGCATCGTATTATGCGCTGTTGTGGTAATGCCACGTAATCTTATTTGAGACTTTGTTTCTGATCACGCCACACAAATGCAAATATGAAGCTCTCACAAAAAAAGCCTGGATTTACACGTACTGATTTTTTTTCCACAGGAAAACCGTGAACGAGTCATAATAGATTGTCGCCTACACACTCGGAAGGCTGTGGAATGATGTGTGTTCACAGTCATCTATGATGTGAACAAATGCGAAAGAACGTGAGTGTGTGCAAGCTGAAACTGTGAACGTGTCGAGGGACTCCAGTGAAATTAACTTTTTAAGCTCTCTATTCACTCCACTTTTCGCTTCGTGCATACGGAGTCTACACTTAAAAAGAGTCACTCCGAGAAGGTCAAATCGTGTACAGGGGCGTGCGTGTCATGGGAAATGATGGGCTTTAATGCGAATTTATGTATATTGAGAGAGTCCCTCTTGACGAGTTGAACCATTTGTGAGAGATGTAATGATAAAATGCGAGATAATGGAGAGTGACGTTGTTTCAGTCTTGAGATGACTGAGGGATTACCAGGGCTGAGAACATTGCTTTGCAATAATGCAACCATTGTCAAGAAGAACAAAAGGTTTTTCAACATCATGAATCGTTTCATTGTGGAGTAGTTTTTTAAGGGCATGTGCATTACTACTTTTGATGTGGTATGCGAAATTGTTTATTTGTGCTAGAAAATTCAAGATGGGAGAGAATAATGTTTGACTCAAGCTTGTCTGAAAATGATGCTTCTGACGGAAAACGTACGTGTTGTACATCATAATTTTTATGAAGATGGAGGAAAAATGGTTGGAGGCATGATGTGCTCAATTTGAGCTATTTTACACATATTATAAGATTGTAACTGCCTGGAAGACTTTAACGAGAGTTGCATGAAGAGGGTAATGTTGAGGAAGGTGAATAAAAGATATATAGAGGCAAGTGTAACCTTGAATGCACCGTATAAAATTATACACTACATCGGGAGATGATTGCAGATTTCTCATGGACTCGTGCTAATCACGCTGAACCCGTTCTCATTGAAGCGAGAGAATACAGAAAATGCACTTCCTTCTGGATTAATTAACAGGATTGCATGCAGATTTTAAAAAATTCTGGGGAAGCCTTTCTATAACAGTTAGTTTCTTACTATACTCACAAAAGTCACTTCGTGTGGACCTACCTGACTATAGCCTTGCTACGCATTTTTTAAAAACATCGTTCGACGTTTTCTTAACACGTATTAAGTAAACAAGTTGAATTTAAGCCTCTATGGTTGTCTTCTATATGGGTTCGGTTAGGTTAGGTTCATGATGTACGAATTGTTGTAATCATAAAAATTGACACATCCTAAAGGTTAGCTTTAGAACGCTCCATTATCCAGATTAAATCGTCTAAAAATGTCTTTTACAAAATATCCCCTTCAACTATGAGTTTATGAATTTGCAAATCTTGAACAAATACTGTACTTTTGTACAACTGTGGTACAACACTTTCAATTACATGAATGCTCTAGCGAATCTTCATTTTCATTAAAATGCTGAAGAAAAGTTGAAGGTACGTTTTTACCATAACCTTTCTACCCAAATTCCAAACTATGAGCTAATCACACTTGATCTTGCTGCTGTATATTTCAAAAACTTTCTCATATGTACAACACGAAGCTCACCTTCAACTTCCAACTTCATTCATCCATAACAAAAATGCAGAAAAGTTTGTACACAACGCATACCTAAACTAAACTCTGATAGAAACCCACACCCAACAACATTCTTGCTTTTACATGAAGACGAAATCTGCGAAGACTTTTCATGAACACTCAATCTATGTAGCATCACGTTTTCAAACCTACCATTTTTATGACACCTTAGCATATAAAAAGTTGAAAGTAATCTCTGGAAGATCGGAATATTTTATTAACTTCCATTGTTCAAGTCTCCACTGAAATGTATATTAGCGTGAGAGTTTAGTTAATTTTCCAACATTGAAAATGGGTGCGAAATCCATTTACTACGTACCTTGATGAAGCTGTCTTTATTACTGTGTGAGTATTTAAATCCTTTTATTCTCTAGCCTTGGCTTTGGGCTTGAATATTCACTTGAAAAACTTCACATTCCAAAATTAAAAAATTGTTTCAACTCTCAAACTGCGTTTAAAAACAAATCATACACAACCAAAAATGACAACGACACTTTTGTACACATAAGAACTCTCGTTACTGAAGATCGTTTATACGTTTTGTGAACTCAAATGAACTCACTTGAAAAGATCATGTTTTGCCGTATTCTTCCCCATCTCACAACTTGAGGCTTCAGATGTACTACTAAAAAGACTCCGAAATTTTGTACACTGTTTTTTTTCGCACATCACCGTACATTATGTAGATATACCTATACCTGACAAGAATATTTTTACAGCACTTTGCTACCCTACAACCGTCGTGAACGAACGGTGGATGAAGTTTGACTAAAAAAGAGCATTTTCAGTTAGCACAAAATATCCAAATGCAGAATACGCATTACAAAGTCACAGATGAAGATCACACCACCAAAAAATGAGCATCTCTTAAAATTTCGAGTGTGCCAGTACGGTAAACGAGAGAAACAATGTAAAGGAATTCCCTCTGTGTCTTAACACATCTGCAGACTGCCTCCTATATAAATATCCCAACGTGATGATGATACTTTTGCTGTCAAATATTATAGGCATATATCTCTAAACACGAGAGGGATGAATATAAAGATTTTGAACACATTCGCAATTTCCTTTTTTTTCTTCAAAAGTGGCCAACCAAAATTGAACACTGGTATGAACGATGTGTATGTGCACACTATAGCACAAGGGTTGAGCAACTGGTCAGAAGAAATGAGAGATGAAGTATTTCATCCCTTTATGGGGTTGGGCCGGGGGTTAGTAATGTAGAACCTGCTATTGCGCATTCCCTCGTATATGAGCAAACATATCCTCACACGGCTCGTTTGAGTGCAACAAGTAAGCAAAATACTACGTGGATTATGTGTAGCCGCGTATGTATTGTTGAATATGAGAACGGCATACCAAAGACTGGTTTGGTTTCAACAATATTTTTACTTTGCACACACGCTACACATCGTATACGTGTGTGGAAAAGTGTTTGAATTGTTGAAAGCCTTTGGCAAAACAGAAATGCATAAAGCATGATGCCACCAGGGACTCACGTGGTTTATTTACACGTTCTTTGATGCTCGTGTGGTTGATGGTAAAATTGCATGTGTGTAACCTCATCCCTAAAAGTGTCCAACAAGTTTTTAAAAGCTTGGAGAACTCACCGTGTGATCTACAAAGTTGTTGGGCTTCTGCGAAATAAAATGTGGTGGAGAACGTTTTTTAGAGTGGCTCTGGAGAAGAGATGCGCATCAAAGGAGGGCGAATGAAAGGGTTACATTACGGCTTGGCCTGAAGCTATATTCAGATTGACTCATAAAGTCGGACATAAATAGATGCTGCAGGTAGTATACGTACAGGATCTTACTCCAGCTTCAGATGCATGCCCGGCCGTCAACTTGATGGAAAATAGAAGAGTTTAGCTTTAATGAGGTATGCACAATAAAAAACGTAATAAATATGAGTATTTGCGTGCGACTTTCTAGTTTCAAGTATTCGCTTTCGGTCAGTGTCAGGAATCGGTTAGCCTGACCTTGAATACTGGGAAAACGATGGATATGGAAAAGATAATGGAGGAGGTGGAAAAGAATGAGGTATATGTGTAAATGTAAAAAGTAAATGTGGCTGTTATATAGGTAGTATTAGGTAGTAATTAGTAATGTAATTGGAATAAACACCGAGTTGGAACTTGGAAGCATGACCTATAAAAATGTTGAGAGGATCATGCTAAAACCGGAATTCAAGAAATCCTTCATGTTATAAGCGGATACTCGTAGTGCCATTAGCATTACAATGTATTAGATCATTATATTAATAAGTTCCCGTCCTGTCTTATGCATTAAGTGTAAAGGTTCTAAGTACTAAATGCAAGTGTTTTTAGCTTTGCGTGAGTGCGGTGAAAATTCCTCTTCCCTTAAGTTCTGCATCGTAGATCAAGTATTTATTTGATTACATAATCTGTGAAATATATTAAAGTTTGCGTGCTGGTAGAACAAGACATTTAAATCTAGAAAATACATACATGTATGTAATGCAGGATATGCATACAACTGCACTGTAATGATCCAATGAAGCGCTGCGCGCTGGCGTGTCTAGTTAGCTCATGATCTACGCAATAGAGGAAGATATATGACTAATCGTAATATGAAACTTTGAAGTAAACAACATTTGTAGGTAAACATGCTTTTAATCATAGATTCTCTGTGATAATACGATACTTGTATGTACGAATGCATTTAAATCTGTGATAACTTGGGAACATTCCCAATATGAGTAAATAGTTCCCAGCGGAAATGAATCAGCTTATTATGCTCCATATTGAAAGGAAGTTGAGGATCCACCCAATTGTTAGTACCTAATTCTGATTTTGCATACTTGTACAAGCACGGAATTGGTATGATGAGAGTGGAATTAAACAGCTTCGTAATTTAAAGATAACTTATTTCTACAATTTAAAATAGCCTAAGAGTTTACAGAGCTGCATGCTACAAAACCACTCCAGTAAATATTTAATAATTTTTATGGAAAGTCTCTCTGGGATATGCATAAAACTAATGAAGATAAAAAAACAAGACGTATACTATTTGAGTTTTACTAGGTTATACAGCAAAATGGGTACTTGCATTTGGTACAACATGCAGTAAGGAAAATGAAAATTAACTGTAATAGGGTAAGGTGGCGAATTTAATTTTACTGCAAGGTAAAACATAATTTGCATACAAAACACGTTCATCCACCCTGTCATGTTACATTATTGCGTTAATCGATTAACTTTATAAAATGTCAATCAACGTCAATTTAGAATTTTAAGCTTTCGTGTACTCGACGTACCTACGCAAAAGATTACATCGTGGTTTTATTCAAATTAATGTAACCACTTCCCAAACAAGTCAATTTATGAAGTTTAGTAACATTTGAATCCTCTTCAAGATCTTCCTCATCCTCGTCGTCGTTAGAGGTTTTCTCCTTGTAATTTTCAATTTTAAAGGTAACACCAAAGAATGTTTTCAAGTCTCTTAAAAATTGTACCGTAAACGGAGTGATAGGTCCTAACACTACTGAGCAAACGTCTCTGGGACCAAGTGCCATGAACCCCAACACTAAATATTGAAAAACTGAATCTATTCTAGACTGCGTGGATATTTCTTTCAGCAACATTCTCGCAACACGTTGACCAAGTTCTTCCGGGCTTGTGACAATATTGCCTGACTTTCTCTTCGATTCCTTTCTGCCGGATTTGGCCCCCTTCTCACCTCCGTCGTCATTGCCCAATTTTTGCTTCTTCGAGCTTTCGTTATCCTCGTCCATCTGGTCAGGGAATAATTCAAACCCTCTCTTTTCTCCAGGCTTGATATCATCCAGATTTGTAGACTGAACAACAGGAACTCGTTCCCCTTCCTTTTCTTGATCCTCCCTTCCCACAAAATCGTCCGAAGCGTACACAATGCCTTTCGTTGTTTCAGCATACAACACAAGTCCGTATCCGGGCATTTTGCTTTTCGAACTCTTCACAGGATCATTGGTGAGGAAGACATCGTTGATAAACGGCAAAAATTCTCCCTTAGCGGTTGTGATTATCCGACTCAGCATTTGTGGCGGCACACGGAATCCATACGCCAAACCCCGAATTTTCTTTACCTTCCCGACTTCCTGATTGTACTGGCTACGAAGTGTGAGCAACTGCTTCTTTACAGTGCAGGTGAACACGATTTCAGAGTCATCATACCCACGAGATTTTACCTGCCAAAAGAAAGAAAACGAGATTACGTAACACCATTCACATTTTACCGTAAATATTATGTGGACAATTCCCGAAAAGTAATCAAACTCACCTGAAGATCAAGTTCCAGTCCAAACTTATCCATGATTGGAAGCGCAGCATGCTTGATCTTGTATATCGAATTGTAACCAGCCCGATCATTTTGCAGCCGTCCTTTCAAGGTCAGATGAAGGGGCTTCTTACAAAACGGCGCCAGCAAAAGGACAGGCTCCAGGTAGTAGCTCAGAGGTCGAGAAGTGTCACACGAGTGAGTCACCGTTCCTCCGGTCAACACTCCAGGGATGAGCCCCACCTCTGTGCCGGTCTCATTAATCTTGAACTTTGATCCATTACTTAAGCTATCCAAAAGGTGGATGAACGACACCTCGTACGACGCTACTCCGACATTAAGCTCAAAGGCGGATAATTGGGAACGGATCTCTTCAATCTTTACAGGACGTGCGGACAACAACGAAAGCACAAGTCTCTGGCGAAAGTAATTACTACCTTGATTGAAGCGAAGTCGTTTCTGCCCCGATGTGTGCTCCATTCTTGTTTTTAACGTAGAATTTCAGATGTCTTCAATTTCAACTGCCTGCTGATCTGTTTAAAAATTAATCCATAATCTTCGGACACCTTCTTGGTTTCTTCCAAATTTTCTGTCGAGTCACAACTCACATTAAATCGCTTGAAATTCCAGATCCATTTTAAAAACGAAACCGAGAAAAACTGACAACTAAACAATCTAATTACGCAAATAGGTCAAGTGTGATTAAATTAAATCTTCATTAATGAACAGTTCTACTCATCAAATTTAATGTGCGACGAATCCTACGATGTTTTTGTTGTGGGATGAACTGTGATGATTCATCCGATGAATACGCGTGGTGAGTGAAGTTGATGTCCAGATGGGAAAATACACTCGCGCCAAGAAGAGCTGGTCAATGAGTGAATTTTTTATGCATTGGTTGCAGGTGCTTGCCTTGGATCCAGGAAATTTTCCATGAAATGAATTCATGAATGATCTCACGAAACTTTAATTTATTTGTTTACAGTAATTATTTTAGTTATTCTATAATGCCTATTCTTGACTGTAAGTCTTTCAATTTTAGTTGCAGCGTGTCAAAGTATTTCATTCTTCCCAACAGTCTTTCCGCCTCCTTGATGTCGTTCTTTTCAAAGGCTTGCTCCAGTTCCCTGGAATTTTAAGACGAAGTTTACAAACTATTTCCCAAAGAGAGATGAATGACATAAAGGTGAAAGTTAAGAGATTTGGTTTTACCCATGAATTTCCTTGAGCGTGATCTCATTTTGGCTTCTAAAATCCTTCCAAGCTTTCTCCGAGGATATCTCTTCCAGCCTTTCGTTGAGTTCCATGACTTCTTCGAGGAACTCTGGGTCACTCGTCATGGTCTTTTCTAAGTCACTTCCAGGATCTTCTGGTGAAAGTCCTGCGAGGGTGAGCATGTACCTTCCTCTCGTGATGGGGTTGGAAAGTGTACCGAGGGCTTTGTTCACCAACGACGAGTATTCTTGACTTAATGTTTGCTGGTCCTTCAAAGTTTCATATTTTTAACGATGTTTTATTAAAACTTAATTCAGACACCGGCCTTCTCCAGTTAGTCAATCGATATAGATTTCATAGCTTTGCGAATTAAATTAGAACTTTTTACCGTTCCTTTTTGACTGTACAAGTCAGGATGGAACTTTTTCTGCAAAGTTTTCGTCACATTTGCCAACTGCTGAACATCAACACGGTAACTTTTCCCGTGGCCAAATATCCTAAAATAATCCGGAAGGTCGGACTCCTTCACCTTTTGCAAGGCACCGCATTTAGGGCACGACACCAGGCTAATGAAACCCTTCCCCTCGTCCTTTGAATATGAATGGGAACAACTTGAGCAAGTCACTGGATTTTTACTCCAAACGATTCCCGAGGTTTGGAATAATCTACCGTTCACAAACTGGCTTCCATTAAATGATCCAGTAGCCTGAAGCTTATCTAATACAGACCTGGACGAACTTTGACTGGATAATGTATCAAAAGTTAGGAGCGACAGGGGTCTGCTAAACCGGTGCAATCTCCTGGACAAGCGGAAGGCACTGGAAGTCATGATTGCTGAGCAAAACAGATTATCGTAAAGTCACAATCGCCAGTTTCTCCCACTATGTGAGAAATGCAAATTCTCAGTTACTATTCACTAATGGCATAATTTGAAATTCACGTAAAATCACACGAAATTCGCAGTTGTTGTGTCCCACACATTCTGGATGGAGGCAGATGATTTCTGTTTACGCGAGCACATGGCTCACTTTGATCGTTCTTTGATTTTTTATGCAGCACAGAGCTGCGGAGACTCTTGGCATCATCATCGTAATTCCAGAATATTGATATAAAAATTGATTTCCAGATATACTGAAAAGCATGAATTACACGAGAACGTAGGGAAACTTTAAACTAAACTTACAAACTACTTAGTCGCCCCAATAAACTGCATGCATTAGTATTTATCAACACACACATGTGAAAATGCAACAAAGGAAATTGCATGCAGCAAAGGCACATCATTTTTTCAGTTTGTGATGCAGCGAGCGCAGCGTATTTGCATACGTTCAAATTTTCCAGAGGTTTGAACCCTAGTGAGGGGTATCTCGTATTTCAAATTTCAAATGAAGCGCCAATTTTTAAACAAATTTTATGAGCCTTTACTGCTAATTTTAGCATTGTTATAAAATGTTTTGGTAGCCTGCATATGAAAAAGGCTCGTTTTTGTATCATTTTGTGTAGTTTTGTTTTGAAGTATCTTTAGAGCAAGTCTATTATCACTAATTTGTCGAGATTTGTAGAATTTTATTTAACACAAAGGGGGGTTTTTAGTAACTAAAGCTAAAATTAGAAAATTAACAACGATAAATAGTAAAAAAATTACACTTGTTTAGCATTTCGTGGTGGTGTGTTTGATGTCGTATTTTGTTCGCGCTTGCTTCATTACATTTGGCAAGGTAAGTAAAATGTACAAGATACAAGTATTCTAATATGCAATATTTAGGATTCTCCAAGAATAAGGTTTGTATATTCCTTTTTCTATTCCTGGAGAAACGACTATTTTCAAATAAGGCACTCGGGCAAGAAAGTCAGTTTTTTAATCTTATTTCATTCTGGATGATTTCAATCGTTTCGATTCTATCACCTTTACATTACCTCATGTAAATAACGTTTCAGTTTTCTATTGCTGTAACCTAATCAATTAGGGTAATTTAACTTCATAATAACTTGAGAGCTACATACATTCAAATCGTAGTCAGCGCGTGTTTGCATGTTTGGTTCACAACCGAAAATTGTTGAAATTGCGAACTCCTCTTCCCCTCAAGCTGAAACTTGGGGAAGGAATATGATAAGGCAAGGTGGAGAGGAGTAAACCACTTCCAAAAAAGTCGAGATCGTCGGTACCCACCTCCCTCATGAGTTGACGGAAGTTTTGCATTCTTTGTTCCATCATGTTTCTTTGCCAATCACAAGCCCTTGTTCCAGCTACAGTAAATACCAGAGGTCGCAAGCAAGGATTAGCGTAACAATAAAAAGGACTGAGGAGATCAAAAAGGTGTACAAGTCTTTTTCTTCGTGGAAGTCAGCACCTCGACTTTCGTAAGGCACTGTGTAAACCTCGATGTTGTTCGAGAATCTCACAGCTTTCTTTGGCACGGAAGGGGCATCGGGCAAACTTCCAGGATTACCTATAACGAGGAAGTCATTGTTTTGTTAGATCATAAAAAACTCAAAAACGTTGTGATGATGATGTTTGCTGACGACTTGAGAGTTGAGACTAACCTGTTTTTTCTTCTGGCTTATCTTGCGCAATTCTAGATTTCTTTCGAGGTGATTTCATGGTCTTGGTAGTACTTGCTGTCCCACGTAGATCAATTTTCGAAACGGATGTCGCTCCACCAGCTCCGGATTTCTGTTTGGCAGGTCCTCGAGATGGATTGTCCTTATTGCTTTCTTTTGCTGGCTTTCCGTATTTTGGTTTTGGTGTTCGAAGCGGCTTTTTAGCATCTTCCAAAGGATCCAATTTGATCTTCAGTTTGGTTTTGTGCAGACTTGGCTTCTTTAGTATAGACTTTAACACGGTGTCGTTGCAGGAATCTGATTCTGCCAGTTGTGCACTTTCGTCTGTGATTTCTGGGAATGCATACGAACCGGATGGTTGTGGCTGTGAATGAATATTAGCAAACTCACAGGGTTCACTGATGGGAGGATTTAAGCCACAGTTCACTGGAACGGATTCGATTTTCTCGTTGGGTGCGTTGTTCAAACGATCATTGCAACAATCAGGGCCTTGATAAGACAATGTGTGTTGATTACGAGAGTGCAACTAGGTTTAGGTATCAGCACTTACATACGCTAACGTCAGAATGCCATATATATAACGAAAGGGTCCAACTCACTAGGGTCCAATGATGGTACGATACTTTGCAGAACTTCCAGTGATTTCGAAGCGACTTTGAGGCTTTCGATTGTATTAAGGTCCATGTCTCCGCAACTGGCATCAAATCCCACTCTGTTGTGCTGCGACCCGCTGCTGGTGAGGTTGTTGGAGGGCTCTCCGATGGACGAAACTGGTTCCTGCGCCTTGATTGAGGTCTTGGAACGCTTTTTACTAGCCTTCGTGGGTGTTGGGAGGCCTGGCATGGTTAGCAGGTACGGTGATGAGTACTTCCTGGGAGAACTCATTCTTAGAAATGATAACTTTTTCCTCGTCCTATCCTATTTTATTTCAGTACGGATGCAGTTCTACAATCTTTTCCAGGCTCACATTCGTCATGATATCACCAAAAATTCGAATTCTAAATGACGGAAAATCGGTGGCAATTTTACAGTTCAGTTGGGTTTACAAATTGAAAAGTTATTTTGCCCCACCCTAAATTCCAACGGTGACGAAGAGTAAACTCGAGGAACTCGACGAATGACTTTCACAGCTTCGTGAGTTGATTGATGAACTGTGTGCTAAAATTATTATTATTTATCCTTTCATGACTACCTAATTCTTGTGTATACACCGTGTGTGGTACAGTCCTAATGAGCCGTTCATGCTTTCACCACTTTCACCTTTCATACTGTGTGATGGCACGTGTAATGACAGGCTTTTACATGTCTCGTTTCCATTGGATACAGAACGTACGAAAGTCATTTTTTACCAGTCAGTGTGGACACATGAACTCCATCAAAATCATCCTGTCATAATTTTGTCATTATTTACACAGTTTAGTAGAAAACATCTTGAATTTTAGTAATCGTACTGTTACGGGTATGGGATAATTAGAGTCTTTCAAGTATTTAAGTTTAATAATTTTTGTAGAGCTGAACAGTTTGATATCAGAGCAGTTAGTGGGAAAATGAGCAGCAAAATGAATCCTGCAAGAATTGATCGTGAGGACGAGCGGCGAATGCTGCCATGTAGGAACTTTTTGAATGGATACTGTCCTAAAGGAAACCGCTGCAGGTTCTATCATCCACTGCCATCCGCGATTCCTACGGTCTTCCGCGTTCCGAATTTGCCGTCAAGCTTTCAGCAACACAGCCACTATCCAGTTAATTCCAGTCGACATTCCATGTTCCCAATGGGTAAGCAGCATTCGAGAATTAAATAGGCTTAGCTCGTTGAATACTATTCTCATGGGTTATGCATTTCAAATTTCTATCTTTTGGATAGACCCACCACATTCAGCCAGATCACATCTTGGCATTAATCCCAAAATGGGACTGGGGACTCCACGAAGATCAAGCAGTCGTTATCTGGGAATGAATGGGATGTCAAATCATTATGGACGTGGACTTTCTAACCCTGTTTCTCCGACGTATTCCGAATATGAATTGGCATATGCTCAGCAAATGGAAATACAAAAGGAAAAGGAACGCAGGGCAGCGGATACACCACCTGTGGAAAACGAAGAAAATCTCCAGAATACGGTATTCAGTCACATTGATTGGAAAGAATTTCTGGCTCCAGGAGTGCGGCCTCCTCCGCCTACTCACGTTCCATATATGAGGTAATTTTTATTCCATGTCCTTGAATACATAATCATCACCGCTTGCCTATTATAAACTTATATCTTACGCTTACATTTTTTTGAGTGCTAAACGATTTTCAAAACGTTTTACAGCAATTCTCCTGAAAGATCGCCCACCGATGCTTACTCTTTGGATTCATTGGAATGCTTGATTCGTGGTTCAGGAAGTTCGAAGATGTCAAGTCCAGTTTTGACCAAGTCTAACTTCCTTGCTGAGCGGCTTGCACAAGAACTGGAGTTGGATCCGCAACCTATCTCCAAACCCAAGATATCACCACAGGCGCAGGAGTTTACTTTCCAACCAAGAGTGCCTTTGAGTGCAAAAGAAGAGCTTCAAATGAAGGTCAAGCAGATTGCTAAGGAGCTCGCAGCAGAACCTGCACAGCACGTTCAAAGCCTTGACACAATTTTCAGGAACTACACTTTCCAGCTTCAAGAACTGAACACAAAATCCGTTGGTGGAGTATGATGCAGCAAAGTTAAGAAAATGCATGCTCGCCTTTAGTATTAGTATAGATAAATTGTTTCAAGTCCAATCGCAACTTATTTTGCATGAACTACTCAAACCAAGATTTCTTTGTGTTTCGGGGTAAACATTTTTGCGTATTCCCTACTCGTAACTCTAAACACTATATGCATTATTTTCAAATGTATCATCGATTTATATCTACGTTGCCAAATGTGTAGCAGAAGTGCTGCGTTTGGCTGGTGTGCAATTTCGCGACTTGTCAGTACATACCTAATATACTATACACTAAACTTAAAAAATAGAAATTGAAAAAAAAACATAATATACCTACTCCTGTATTGTCATAAGTGAGAATTTAAGTACACATATCAGAAAGAAAATAAACATTCATAAATAAAACATTCATAAATAAAAATTCAATGTGTCTACGTAAAAAAGTAATAAAAGTTCAAGTTTAGATATTGTAGAACAAACATTCTGAATACATTGAGATGACACACTTTCGACTTTCGAACATCACAGCCTGAGTAAAATGCTTTCAGTCTCCTCGCTAACAAAGTTTGTAAGTTTTTATTGTCTGGTTTATTTCTCCAAGTTTACATGCAATTTTAAAGCGAGCTAATTTTTCTGGTTTCAGATTGACTCACCATCAGCATAGCAATTTGATCATTCTAATTAGTTTACAATTTAGGAAGCACTTTACGAGGAAATGCAGGGGAGAAAGCTGGGAACAAGAACAAAGCCACAATGGGCCCATTTGAAGCTGTACATTCAGGTGGATACATATCGTGCGATGGAAAAGGCCGTAATAGCAGGAACAGAGCGAAGCATTCTATGGGTGGGTGTGTACATTCACAATATGTACATGGTTTTAAATACACATTCCATATATAAACTTTATGAACCTACTATAATAGACATACCTAAGTGTGTGATGTGATATAGCTGATATAATATCGCTTAAGACTGGCACTTTGTACTGCACCAGAGATTTACATGTATGTGGTGATAGGTAAATGTTATTAAGAGAGTAACATTATTCTGTATTTGCTACGTGCATCAAGTATTTTTTGGGTGTATTCTTCTCTCTTTGGAAAAGTGAATAATAATTAGGTTCACAGACATTGTGGCTGGATTTTGACAAAAAGTTTCTATAACTCTTACAGTGCACAGTTTGTATGCGAGAAGCACTGATTGTTCAGCTTTGAGCTCTTGTTGTTGCCGAAAATTTCTGAGAAAGCATATTAAAATTGTGAGGTCCTCATTAAATTAGGTACCTGTCCCACTCTCAGCAGAATGGCAGGCGAGGGCGATGACGCAAAGTTTGGGGTCAGCATCCCTGAGGATATTGAGAAAGGAGGTAATAAATTAAGTGGAGCAGTCAGTTTTATATAAGTTTTATAAAGGGGTTTGTTATTACTGAAATTGGGTTTGGAATTTTTATTACAGATTTCATGGCACTCACCAGTCTTCTCCAGCAGAAAGCAAATGATGTTCGGAACCAGCGTGTCAATTGGCAGTCATATCTCCAGTAAATTTTAACTACAAGATATAGCTAAGTTTTCTGAGAACATGTGAATATGAATCTATGTTCTGAGTTGAGGTGATTTGAAATTGATAAAATTCTTACAGGTGTCAAATGATATCACAGGAGGATTACAACTTCATTGTTGGTTTTGATGGAGCCGCAGGAAGAGCGAGAGATCAGTTGCTGGAGGAGCAGAGGCACCAGTGCGCCAAGACATTCCTCAATCTAATGGGTCACGTTTCGAAAGATCAGACCATTTATTACATTCTTGTTCTCATTGATGACATGCTATCTGTAAGTTATTCTTAGTTACTGTAAAATAGCCATTTGATTGTTTTAATTAGCAACTTTACATTGTATCTTTGCGTGTGAAAATTTAGGAAGATAAGAATCGTGTAGAGATTTTCAAGGAATATGCAAGGAAAAAGAAGGAGTCGGTTTGGGCGCCTTTCCTGAACATGTTGAACAGGCAGGATGGATTCATCACTAATATGACTTCCAGGATTTTGGCGAAGATGGCATGCTGGAGTCGGGAGTTGATGGATGGATCTGATTTGCATTTTTACCTAACTTGGCTCAAGGATCAGCTACGCATTCCAGTACGTGTTTTACAGTTTTCCCAGGTTTAATTATTTACACTCTAAAGTTTTTAAAATGATGTTTTTTGTATAAAAGGAAAACGACTACATTCAGTCCGTTGCACGCTGTCTTCAAATGATGTTAAGGATTGACGAGTATCGTTACGCATTCGTTGCCGTTGATGGGATTTCAACACTTGTCTCCGTTCTGAATGGAAGACACAACTTTCAAATCCAATATCAACTGGTGTTTTGTTTGTGGGTGCTTACTTTCAATCCTACGCTTTCCGAGAAGATGAACAAGTGAGAGACAACCAAGATTTATTAGTTTTGAAAAATGACATTAGGATTGGAGTAAAATTGTAATTGCTTGATTCAAATAGGTTTAATGCGATTCCGATTTTGGCCGACATCTTGAGTGACAGCGTGAAAGAAAAGGTCACCAGGATTGTGGTAGCAGTGTTTCGAAACCTCATTGAAAAGCCCGAGGATGAGCAGATTTGCAAAGAACATTGTATTGCAATGGTACAATCCAAGGTGCTCAAACATTTGGACATTTTACAACAGCGCAAATTTGAGGACGAAGACATTCAGGCGGATATAACCTTCCTCAGCGAGAAACTTCAAGAATCTATTGTGGATCTTAGTTCCTTCGATGAATACGCAACGGAAGTGAAATCTGGAAGGTTGGAGTGGTCTCCAGTACACAGATCTGAGAAGTTTTGGCGTGAGAACGCCAACAGATTGACCGAGAAAAACTATGAGCTGCTAAAAATCTTAATTCATATCTTGGAGAGCTCCAAGGATCCTGTCGTTTTGAGTGTCGCTTGTTACGACATTGGGGAATTTGTTAGACATTACCCAAGAGGAAAGACGTAAGCTACAATTTATTGAGTGAAGTATCTTATCTGAAAAAAAAATTGTTCACTTTTTATTTTTGAAATGATTTGTAGAATAATTGAGCAGCTAGGCGGAAAGACGGTTGTGATGGCCCTTTTGTCCCACCCAGACTCCAATGTCCGCTACGAAGCCCTTCTTTCCGTACAAAAATTAATGGTCCACAACTGGTAAGCCTCTGATTGATTCTGACTGAGTTTTCACAAGTTCCTTCTAGAAAACTATGTAGGATGATTTTTGTCGTGTTAACAGGGAATACTTAGGAAAGAAACTGGAGCAAGAAACAAAGGTTCCGGCAAAGGCTTCAGCGTAAGTTTGGATCCAGATATTACAAAGATTAACATACATCTACGATTATCGCCTCCAACAGTGTAGGATTCGGATATGAACGCATTTAGAGAAAATTTTCATTCCATGAAAAAGTGAGTAGTTCTAGTTTTTGTGTTTCACACATCATTAGCCAAACAGAACCTTCAGTAATGTATTAAGAAATGTTCACATCAATTCAAAGATTTGTATGGTAGCTATTTTCTAGTCGTCCACTGGCCTACAGTACGTTAAAACAACACATTCCAAATTGTGTGCTATAATGAAATTATGATGTTGTGTAGTAGAAGTTTTATGTAAGATCCTTGTGATATCGAAAATATGCATGCTGGGATTTATTTGCGAGAATCTTTAGTCCTGTGTAGTCTTGAAAAAAAAACAATATCATATTCTAGTAGATCTAGTCGTGAATAAGAATAAAAGAGTTTACTAATGGTAAATGATTCAACAGTATCGACATTTGTAAATTCAGGGATATTTATCAAGGTTTTAATCTGTGTCATTACGTTTGCGACTTGCGATCAGTCACACACCGTATATAATCTGGTTAGTATACGTATCTCCAACAGGAACTATACATGTTTCTACAACAAACAGTACTATGGAGTGTGACTCTATTACTGCTAGCACACCCTTTAACCGAAAATACGTGCATTTAATACCACTATCACGAATGACTAGGAAAATTTTGCTGCAAGACATTGTGGAAGGTAAAGTATTTGCGTTACATTAACGCATACATCTCAAGAAAGAGGTAAAAACACAGCACAGTGGAATGTTAAGAATAATGATAACGTAATCACGTAGAATAGCATGAGTTGGTTAAATATCAGAATATATGAGCGTAATTAAATCACAAACCTTTGCTGCCTACTTGAACAACTTTTACAAGTGTGTATAGCGTATCTAAAAGTTTTACAAAAAACAGAGCATATATATGCCTTAATTGCTAGAGTTTCGCTAAAAAAATCAAACAGAACAAAAAATGTGAAACAATAAGTAAGTCGCCGACAGGTCAGTTATTGTAGCATTTACACAGTCCATAAATTATCGTTGATCATTTTCCGACAGTTTGCAAATATGGTAGGCGAGTTGCGATATGAATAGTTTTACATATTACAGTTTCTCTTGTTCCTTGCTTATACAATTGCTATCATTATTAGTTTAGTTCGTAGTTTTTTAATAGGATTAAGTATGCATGCATACCTATACAGAATATAATATTGCCTATTTAGTATAGTGGCTGTTGTATATGTAATTTTGTTCTTTTTTGGATCTAATTATGTTTTGATGCGTCTAGGATTTTTTAAAATACCATTTCTATGCGGACCGGCTCCATTCCCTGAGATCTTTTTAAACCCATTCTTCGGCTTGTTGGGTCGTTTCGTTTCGAATAGGATGTCAGAATCAGAGTCATCCGTTTCCCCGTCGTCGTCATCTACAAAACACATTCACCGATTATGAAAATTTAACCACGTTTGTTGCTCGATTAAAAAGCGTTTACTCAAAGAGTTGATTTTCCCAATTTACCCTTTGCTTCAAGCTCAATCTCCTCGTCGTCATCTAGTAGAGTGTACTGTTTCTTGGCGTAGTGCCTCTTTCCATTACTTTCCCTTCCTGAAGGACTTCCCATCTTCCCATGCAGGTTCTGCTTCAGCGTTCTGAAGTTTCGACGGAAAATGAAGAGAAGGCTCCAAATCAGGGCGATCACCATTGTGAGGAGAAGGCAGGCCACAACTCCGACGTATATTTTGCTCCAGTCTGCAAAATGGATGGTGATCATGTCAAGATATATGAAACCTTGTACTTACACAAGTTCAAATAATGATTATGCAACACGTACCACAATTTCTCTCTCCATTCCCATATCGTCTCTTGAGAAAGTTTTCCATCCAGAAGGCGCTGCACAGACATTCTCTTCCTGCTGAGGGCGAATCTTGGCAAACGCCGTGCCCCGAACATTTATCTAAACACATAACAGTATCAACAGAGACGATTGGGAATTGGAGGAGCCCGTCATCCTGATGTATCTTGGAGCGGAGCTGAGCCGCTAATTGAGATCCTTCAAGTATTTCGTTTTTCTCGTTTTGTCCATAAAGGACCAGAACTGCGTTTTCTGTAATACGATATACACTCACATAAATACATCAAAAGTCTAATTCCTTGAAGAAAAAACATTTATTTCGTAGTGTTTAGAGTTATTTTATTATGTAGTCAATATAGCTTGCTATTACCTGTATGTATCTGTGATTGCATATGACTTAACACCAGCTTCACATCGTGAAGAAGTAAGGTCATTTGCTGTATAATTTTATCTCGGTCTGATGTAGCAAATGTGTGTACATTTGCAGCCAGGATGATTTCAATTAAATCTTTTTTGTTCACATCTAAACACAAAGAAAGTTTTCGTCTATTTTCCCCTCTATAAAAACCAACATATTGAAACATACAGAAAGACACCATACCTTCTTGCACTGTTAAAGTCACAAACGCTTCATCACTTAATCCCTGCTCATCCTTAACCGTGAGCTTAAAAACATATTTTCCAGCCACAAGATCTGTGAGCTAAAGACAAAAAATGAGATTTGCATAAATTTCATATGCAAATTATCTCACAAACATGATTTCGGCATGTACTGGTTAAAACTCATGCATACCTGGAGAACAGGACTTTTGTCAGAATCCGACAAGATAGTCCCGGTAGCCAAAGAGTCAGGTTGACGCTCCCATTGCCACTCCAAAATTTTTACATCGTCGGTTGACCCAGAACCGTTTAGTTTTACCAAGGTACAAGGCATCGTGGCTAGTACATCTCCTCCAGCATTAGCTTTCGGGGGTTCGTTGGTTCCTACAATCACATGTCCCATTGTAAATTGCAATGAACCTTTGCATTCCAAGTAGTTTAGACCTGAATTGCTTACGTTGCATAACTATGACTTTGACACTGCTCCTATTCGTCAATTTTGCCTCGTCCTCAACCTCCACCTGAAATTCGTATTCTCCCTTCGTCAATCCGGTGACATTTACCTTGGCCAGATCCGTTGATGGCGTAATGGTCGTATTCGATGGGCCCCTGTCACCATTACACAAAACAAAATGATATTTTCTTCTTCAACAATATTATTATTACATTTAATCAAATTTCATATATGGATACGCTGCCAATATCACTTACTTTACTTGGGTCCAAGAATACTTGGAAATTTTATTGCTGTCCGAGGTACTTCCAGAGGCATCCAAGACGGCCCAATTTTGGGGCAACACGATTGTCTGTTCTGGACCAGCGTTTGCTGGAATAACACCCACAAAACATTTATGAGACTGGTGTACATACTACGACTAAAGTAGTTTCATACAAATAATCAGTACCTTTGGGTGGATTTCCTGTTGGTGGCTTAACAATGACATGCACGGTAGACGTTGCACTTTGGCCGGCTTCATCGGTCACTTTCAGTTCAAACTGGTAGAGCCCAACTTGAAGATGTGAAAGTTTTAGGTACGGCGTATGCGTGTCCTGGACAAGAGAAAAATTTAATGATAATTTAAAATACATATTTTTGTAAGCAAACTAAAAAAAAGTTGTTCTCCAAAACTGTTTCCGTTACCTGCATATCAACAGCTCTGTTCAAGTCTCCAGTAGCCTTCCACTCCCATTCGACTATTTTTTTGTCATCCGTGCTTGCATTCCCATTCAGCGTGACCTCCGTCTGAGGCAAGTAAATTACAATGTCCTTCCCTGCGTTTGCAGTCGGAGGGTAATCCGTCTCTTTGATGACGGTGATGTTGGCAGTCGTAAAATTTTTGATGTGCTCCGAGTCCTCCACGGTCAGCTTAAACGTGTAATTTCCAGCAATGAGGTTCTCCACTTGAAGCGTCGTCGAGTTTCCAGCTTTGGTTGGATTGAAGGCATACTCCACCGGGGCTTTGGCGAGCTCCCAAGTGTACGAAATGATCTTATCATCGTCCGTCGAAAGACTGGCGTCCAGAACAGCACTTTTTGTGGGCAAATGTATTGTCTGATCGGAGGGTGAGATCACGGCCACTGGTGCATGATTGAGACGTTTTTCTGGAAAATTAAGTGTTTTTGCTGTACTGTGCGAAGCTATAGATCCATTAACTACAAGTGTTTTTCAATTATTTTGTGAAAGCAAAGACAGCGATTGCTTACCG
This sequence comes from Alloscopus bannaensis, assembly GCA_027743745.1. Taxonomy (NCBI): domain Eukaryota; kingdom Metazoa; phylum Arthropoda; class Collembola; order Entomobryomorpha; family Entomobryidae; genus Alloscopus; species Alloscopus bannaensis. The sequence continues at coordinate 10,065 of JAHZMW010001423.1, read as the reverse complement.
GCGAATACATCGATTGTGGCGTTAGCAGAGCCATTGGCTTCCGAGCTTTTCACTAACACTTCGAAGATATACGTTCCAGGCTTCAATCCTGTCAAGTGAAGTTGCTTCGTGGTTTGACCCTCCATCATTGCGGGGTCGGAGGTGGGATGCGAAATCAAACTCCATTTGTATGTATAAGGCTGGTCTGAAATATCCATAATTTGTATTTTACCCCAGGAGCATGGATATAATATGTAATTATCGTCAGTTACAAGTTATTGATGTGCTGTATTGGATACCTGCTGGAGCTTCTGGAACTGCGTATGCAAATAATGAGACTTCATTGTCGGGCAAAGTCACATTCTTGGAGACGACAGACACCGCTAAGGTTTTGATTGTTTTGGGGATTGTTGCAGGAGGTGTCATCGTCGTCACTTCTGAAAATGCACAAAATGGTTTTGTAATATTATATTATCTAAAGAATATATTATATGCATATTAAAATTTTATCTTGCCTGGTTCACTCTCTTCGGTCGTTGGGACTGGTTCACATGAGCTAGAGGTGGAACTTATAAGGTACCCTTCGGAACACATGCAAATCCCATTCCTCGACTTTTTCTGCACCGGTATACACTCCTGATTGGAACTGCACGCATTTCCTACCCCCACTTCGCAGGTGATGTTTGTGGAAATTTTACTAATAATTGCTGCACTATTTGGGGGACTACTCGTTGTTGGCACTCTCACGGAAATCATGCTCACATTATACTGGAGCATTTTTCCAGTCGCAGGTGTGGGGATACAAGATGCCTCACTGTTACACGTGAGCTGTAATTATGAATCATTAGCATTTCAATATCCAATTTAATATAATCCTGACATTGTAGGATGTGGTTAAATTTAAGCTCACCAAAAAGCATTTTGTGTCGACTATAAAAGCTAAGTTACAGTCTGTCGAATTAAGACAACATTGTCGCACGCACTCCTCCGGCGTTTTGGCATTTTCACTTAACACGTAGTCTCCAGCCTGCTTGTCGTCTTTGGGGTAGTAACCCCTCAGGATTGTTGACTGGAGGGCTGGACAAGTTTTGGAAATCTCTTCGAGAACCTTTGCGCTCAATGTGCAGTCTGTAAATTAGACATGATTGCAGAAGCATAACAATAATCCTTAACTTGGTCTTCAAAACATTTTTTTAAAAAAAATACTTCATATAATACCAGTGCATTTTGGGGCTTCAGTTGCCAACAGGGGTGGCTGCTGCAATGCCGCCACGGCCGGCGCTGGATTCACATTTACACTTTGATCATCCCCAACAATTCCTGGAAGGAAGGATGTCACAATGTACAACCCTATCACGGCTCGAATCATTTCACACGTCCCTTTCAATTTGCGATGACGAGATCTGAGACAACGTATTCCAGCGGTCTCCATCTTGACTAGCATCATTTTCTCCAAAATATTACACCAGTGAATTGCACAATGACTTGACTCGAACTGGAAAACTTTTTTAGGAATCCGTTAGCGTTAGCACACAACTGAACAGTTTCATTATAAAAACGTTGTCTCTCTTTGTGGCAGTGGACAAAGTGAAGACTCAACAACGACTTTTGTTCGCATTTCCATGAGCAGAACACTTGAATTTTATAGCTTTAAATCATTTTCACTCCTTTGTAATCATATCACTCTTTCCTCCTGGAATCTATAATATACGCACCTGCCATTCACACCTAAGCTTGTCTCGGTAATATCTGCGGTGTATATTCATGATTATCGTAAATCGCAAATCATACTAATTTTGTGACTTCAAAGCGGAGGAGCGTCATCCTCGCTAAATTACATCAGTCCCAGGCCACAATCCCGCAGAACTGAATATCTGAATGAAATCTGCACAAAAGTGTGAACGTAAACAAAATTAATACACTAATATGTATCACTTCTTTTTCTGCAAAAAATTACACAGATACTAATCTTGAGCTTAGTGCATCTCCTTTCTCCACACTATTTGTGATTGCACAAAACACCACGTTCAACGTTTAGCCCATTAGATTATAGATGATTAACTAAAAACCGTGGGAGTATGTAACACTACGCCATACCTCTAAAGTTTGGCGTGTATGAGCGCATATTGTACGAGAATTGTGGCTGAATAATGTGCATGCACTGCCAGATGTGGAGAATTTCTTCATCGTGCATTCATTCACACAAAAGGGTTAAAATCGAAAGGAACCTTGTATAACGCACAAAATGTTATATTTGCTGTGTGTGTAAGAACGGTGTGAGAACCTATATTTTCGTATCACTCTCTGGAATTGAAGGTGTGCTTTTAATTCTCATTAAGTCATCTGTGTCCCATATGCACAGAGGATGTTTGGCACTGTGTCCAATAATCAGCAGCGCATATTGGTAATCCCATTGGCAAGTATATCTTATGTCCAAAAATGTAGCTTTATATAGAGTATATAAATATATGGGTTTTATTGGTGGCTGACATGAATTCAGAAAGCTTTTTGGGTACAGCATGTGCAAGGAAATGGTTACGTAGCTTTGTGCCAGAAAAAGAAGCGTAAACATTTCACAGACATTGTGAGGCTGTTGGATTGAATTGTTTTTAATATTTAGGAAGTTGTGTTGGAGTCAAGAAATGTAATAATAGCCTTATGCACTCATAGAATTTAAAAAAAAACTTTGATGTATGTTTGGAAGATCGCATTGAATTTTTACGAATGTGCTTGTGTGAAACAAATTTCGTTTTTTTTTGGAAAGAATTTTGCAAGATTTGCACACATTTTAGTTAGTGCTGAGCCAGAGGATTCACGTGCTATAAAATTAATGTGCATTGAAAGGAACAGAGATGAGTTTTTCATGGGATTTCTTCATGGTTTTCTTGGCTGATACAGCAAGTTTTAAGGTTTTATTAAACTGCATACTATCACCATCAGTTACAATCTTCGTTTTCTTTATATTTAAACTTGTGGTGCTAAATATCAATATGTGAACAATGAATAATATGAAGAAATCAGTTCAACTAGCTTTGCGTGATATTTGCAATGTCACAAAAAATGCAGAATGATAGAATGTATTGCTAAATGTAGAAGTAGGAACCTTAAAATAAAAAGTATATTTAACACATTTATTTTTCAAGTTTGCATAATATTCATGATCATGGCTAGAGTTAATCTTGAATTGTGTCAATGCTTCCAATGATTCACGATGCTGAAAGGCGTGTCAGTTATATTTAGTAAAAATTGACATGACATGACAAGGGCAAAAATCAGAGCTCATTATAAAACTTGAGAGATCCGCAAAAATCTTGAAACTGTAGAAGACAATAGCCGTATGTAATATCATGGTTTGAAGTGCACTCCATAATACGTATTACGTATTAGATATAAGGGGCTTTATTTTATCATCGGTATTGGGTAAACGAGCATAGATATTATTAGGAATGTAGTTCAAATTGAAATCGTTGATCGCTACTCGGAAGAAGTTGATGAATTTCCAAAATCAATACTGCTGAGTCCCGAAGATTCAATTCAAACAAACAAGCGAATTCCTGGAATGCTCAATTTGCGGCATAATGCTATGATCCTCGCTGACTGAGTCTGAGTGACGTTTTGTTTCATTTTCATGTAACATACAACATTCATACTTGGATATTCACGTTATTCACTTGTTTCAAACTTTTTAAAGTCTTTAACCAAACTTTTTAGCAGTGTCAGGTTATGGTAGGAGAGGGGTGAAATGTGATATTTCACAAGCGCAACACACTCTTTGAATCAGTAATATCCAGCAGAGATTTTTCGCTCTTATAGAGCTTGATATATGCACAATATAATACCTGCTATGAGTCTGTCGTGTTACTTTCATACTTTGGTGTGTACATTTACATGTTCTCGGTCGAACTGTATCGAACACTTGATCCATGTACAAGTGCATTGCACAAAACACATTTTTCACCAAAACAAATCAAATATTCTCTGAATGAATCACCATCGCATATTACACACAGCTAAACAAAATCAAACAATTCACCCTCAACGGGGCAGGACCAATGAACTTTGAAAATTGACGAGAAACAGCCAAACTAAATACTCAATTTAAAATCCCGGAAACTTCTCAAGCCAAACTGCAAATCGTATTTATAATGAAACGATAATCGCTACAAATAACCGTTTCGGATAACTTTATCCATGTGACAATGCAATTTGTGCTCTGAAAACTGTTGCAATCAAATTGTGCTAAATTGCTGTACACGCAAATAGTAATAATGTGACAAAATTTTTGCTACGAAGTTTAGTATATTTTTCTACACAAAAACAAAAAGCAACGCGCAATGACAAAGTATTAAAATAAGGTTCTGAAGGCCAAATGTATACATATACCTAGGTATAACTTTTTAAAGTAATGTGTCACTACCGGTTTAAAAGTGTTCATGTTAAGGGCACAATGAAAGTGACGAGTAGCCCACTGACATGTAAAAAGTCTTCGAATTTGAATTAAAAGGAAGTTACATTAATTAAGTAAAGATTGCTGTGTGCAAACACAGACAAAGTTACAAAATGTTGAAGAAAAAGACGTCCTCCAAGTCCTTTCACGTTCGGGTGACCTCAATGGACGCCGAACTGGAGTTTGATTTGCAGGTTAAGGAATAACTTCACTGTATAGATTGATCAAACAGAGGCCTTGCGTTATAGACAATTTAACGTTTTCGATGTTTAATCTTTTCAGTGGAAGGCTACAGGACGAGATTTGTTTGATCTCATTTGCAGAACAATTGGACTCCGAGAAACTTGGTACTTTGGCTTACAGTACGAAGACTGCAAAGGGAACATTAGTTGGCTCAAAATGGACAAAAAAGGTTCATACTCACTATAAAAATGAGTATGCTTAATTAACCTCTTTTTATAAAAAATGAACATGAGCTAAATGGGTAATGTTATGCAACAGTTCGAGATCAACATTTACCCAAAGAAGAGCCCGTCTTGTTCACCTTCCTTGCAAAATTTTACCCTGAAGACGTTGCGGAGGAATTGGTCCAGGACATTACGCAGCATTTGTTCTTCCTCCAAGTGAAACAAGCCATTTTAAACATGGACATTTACTGTCCCCCTGAAGCATCCGTTTTACTAGCGTCGTATGCTGTTCAAGCCAAAGTAAGACAAAAACGAAAGGTCAAAGTCTAGCCCACCTATTGAAACCTGAATTTTTGTAAAATGAATGACAAACATTTGATCGTCATTTTTACGGTAAAACAGCCAAATCTTTGTTAACTAAATGACTCCCACACCTTACGATAACCTAATGAATACATTAGTTAACTTCCCAATCGAATTTCTTTTAAAGTCGTCAAATCGAGAGAAGTAAACTAGCCAGAGAAAAACAACTCCGGGAGCAGGCAGAACGAGAAAAGGCAGTTTTGGAGCAAAAACTTTTGGAATACCAGGAAGAGATTCGTTTAGCCAAGGAAGCTTTGGTAAGCTGTAATAAATTTTTATGGGCACAATTTTTATAATCATTTATGGGCCTGATTTTACATGTATAAATATGTCAAAGTGTGGAAATGTTGGAATAAAATGCTATTCTCCTGGATTTTAGATTCGTTCCGAAGAGGCAGCTGAATTATTAGCGGAAAAATCTCGGATTGCTGAAGAAGAAGCATCACTGCTCAACCAAAAAGCGTCTGAAGCTGAGCATGAAGCGGAGAGAATAAGACAAACGGCAATCAGGGTAAAAGTGAAAGCATTTTACAAACTTCTAAATTATGACCAAATCTGGGGTTGCTGGAACTTACACATAACGTAATGTGCTTGTCGTTAGACTGAAGAAGAAAAGATACTGATGGAACAAAAGATGCGTGAAACGGAACAAATCGTCGCGAGAATCATGGCGGAGTCTGACACACGCACCATTGAAGCAGATCGCCTGAAGAATGAGCTGTTGAAAGCACGACTCGCGGAGAAAGATGCCAAAGAGAAGTTACTCCAGTTCCTCTCTCAACCTGCGCTGGACAATGTGTCTGCGTTACTCTCTATGAATGTAAGTTCTCCAATAAACCATGATTTTCGAAAGAAACTAAAGAATGTGTGCTGCAGTGGCATCAAAAGTGTATTTATGTGAACTTTCAAGTTGTGTCACTACCATAAAAATGGATGTGTGTGGTGAATGCTGCACAAAACTAACCGTGGACTTTCTCTTTCTCTTTGTTCTGTGTGCTTTCTTGCTTGCCTTGTCAGCTTCGTCAGGTTGATGTTGCTTTCTCTCCTCGCCTCAACCGCGAGCTGTGTGTTACGTTGAGGTGGTAATGTGTACAGTAAGTTGTGCCACCTCAAAATATTGAGTGGATAATGTGTGCCTTAATGTAATGTTACGTAATGTAATAGTTACATGTCGGGTTGTTTGTTACTCTTTTTTGGACCATTTTTCGTTTGTGAAGCGTCAAAGGTTAAACATTATTGCTAATGGTCTTTATCGATTTCACAGATGCTACCACCTCTTCAGCTCCAGCACCCTCAAATCTCTCAGCCCCCTCCGACAAGCGTGGCAACTGTGACAATGACGCCTCCCACTCCTGTTCCTCAACCTCCTAAAGCTCTTCTCCCAGAGAAGCAGCAGGATCTCCCTCACGTAAATGATCTTATCAACGGCGACCTCCCAGTTTCCGTGTCGCTCTCCTTTGCGCAGCTCACAAATGGAGATCTCCTCGATCCTATCACTCTCGAAATCGAGAAGGAGCGCTTTGAGTATTTGGAAAAGAGCAAGAATCTCCAGCACCAGCTCAAGGACTTGAAGTCGGAAATCGAGAAGTTGAAACTGGAAGAGAAGCAAACACAGTATGATATTATTCACCAGGAACAAGTCAGCTCTGGAGAGAACAAGTACTCCACATTGCGAAAGGTAAGAAGCTACTCATTAAATTACCAATTTAATTACATTATTACCAATAACTAATAATTTAAATTATTTTTACCTTTATTTTACCCACAGATCAAGTCAGGATCAACTAAGTCAAGAGTAGCATTCTTTGAAGAACTCTGAAAGTAATATTTAGATTTTAATTTACAATCAAAAAGATGTATCGCAAAAAATTTTAGGAAATGCCAAAAAAGCCACTGCGTTTGCCATTGATGATTGACGTCTTCGCAATAATTGCAAATCTCTCTTTTACATTTTAGAGCTCTAAAAAACTCTAAACTTCAAAATTGTTGTAGATGTAGCTCAACAAAATCAGAAACAGATTACGTGCCTTAGTAGTTAGCAGTTGTATTTGTCGCAATCATATAACTTTAACTTTATATGAGTATTTTAGAGATTTTAAAACTAGTTCACAAGTTGTTCGCCATATTCAGCTTGAATTATAAATCCACGACGGAAGCAAATAAGATTCTCTATATTTATGATTACATAAATATTCTCTTAGTGTTTTATTAGTGGAAACGTTAAGAACAATGTAACAAGTATGCAGCTCCTGTATTGTTTTATTAAGAAGGAATTAAAATGGAAATCGTTATTCCAGAGAAAAAGACAAGTGAAAAAAGTGTTTTTGCAGAAAGTTTTTTAAGCGTCGGATTTTCTCGAGTGCTTTGTTTGTGAGTGCCACTTCACCCCATTTGCTCTGCGTAAAAGCTCGTCCTTCATTCCAAATTTTGTTTGTTGTCGTGCGAAAGCAAAAGCTTTTCTCCGCAGCACGTCTTGTGTCCAGTCGGCTTTATTTCTGGAAAGTGTGTTTGTTGTGCCTCTGGAAATAATTTTTGTATTAAAGTTTTCGCTGAATTACGTTTGACGTTGAAGACATTTTTGAAGTGAGAAATCACTAATCTAAAATTTACGATTCATACATATATTCCTAGCGAAGGTCATTGTGTCACTGGCTACATATCCTGGACTAATTTACCAATGAAATACGTAAGTTTCCATTTATTTGTGTTTTCTGGTTCAGTTTGTTGATTTCGTCGATTAGTAAGTTTACTTTCATAATTCATTCAGCAACAAGTGCGAGTGTATTTGCTGGAACGCTGATAGGGTCAAGGTAAAAGCATAACTCGTGATGATCAATGGTCATCGATGATCGAGCTTTGTGTCATCGGTCATAATGCCTCATAATGGTGTCAGTTGTTTGTTAATTCATCATTCATAATTTGTGATTATACAACTACGAGGGATTTTGCAGTAATTGCAATTGAATTGAACAGTAATTAAATATAAGGGCGATTGTGTCGATGAGCTGTTCCTGGCATCATTGATCATGTATGCGTCATAAAAGCGGGTAGAGATTGCCGTTGAGAATGGCGAAATTGAATGCTTGTCTGTCCTTGCAGTACAATTTGGGAACTTGTTCGAAACCCTGCGGTATTCTGAAATGGCGAGGGTTAACAATTATGCTGGATTGTTCACTGGACATTTCAACTGTCCTAAATTACTTGCCACTTCCGTTGGCAGGCAATTCCAAGTTTCAGTCGGCTCCCCACTTTCAAAACTACAGGAGTTCGGCCGAAGGGGTATGAATCTCATTCATTTTTATGTACTTATTTAATACGAGGTTGATTTGAGTTGAGACAGCAACATTTTTGCTGAAATATAGGAACTTTGTGAGCTTAACAATGTCGTGTTGGTGGATTCGACCCCTTTGTTTGGCGTGCCATACGAGTCATCCATTGACATATCAGAAATTGACGTCATTCTGGTGTCCAACTCTTCATCTATTTTGGCCCTTCCGTTTTTCACGGAAAATCCAGACTTTCATGGAACCGTTTACGCCACAGAGCCGACGGTTAATATTGGCAGATTTTTTATGGAAGAACTTGTCGAGTTTGTTCAAGCTGTTCCAAAGCCGAAGTCGACAAAGTCAAAGTGCGAGAATGTTTTCAAGCAGCTTGACCCGTCTCTTAACTTTCCGTGCAAAATTGGGGACTCGTGTTTCAATCGTAATTTGAAGGAAATTTACAGCAAGAAGGCGATCAGCGATGCGCTAATGAGAGTTCGAGTGGTGGGATTTAGTGAAAATACGGTAAGCAACACTTTCGTTTCTGCTCTGAGTAAAATTTGGGGTTTCTGATATGAAGTCGTCAGTTCTGGACTACCTATTAATTTAGGACGTGTTTGGAAAAGTTATGGCCACGGCTGTAAGCTCTGGATTTTCGTTAGGAAGCTGTAATTGGATTTTAAAATCGGAAAATCAGAAGATCGTTTATGTTACTTCCTCGTCAACATTAACAACACATCCCAGGTGCGTAAATGTAGTTCACTTAAAAGAGTTTGGGCTCTTTGTAATGCGCGTTATCAAATGTATTTTTAAGGAGTAAGCATGCAATCGAACTAATTCTATGTATATTTCTAAAACAGTCCGATGGAACAGAATCCTCTAAAGGACGCGGACATTTTTATCTTAACCGGCCTAACCAGAGCACCGCTGTTCAATCCGGATCAGATGATGGGAGAAATATGTTTGGCTGTTGTTCACACGCTTCGGCAAGGCGGTAACGTTCTCTTCCCTTGTTATCCCAGCGGGATCATTTATGACCTGTTCGAATGCTTAACCAATCATTTGGAAGCTCACGGCTATGGGACGCATCCGTTTTATTTCATTTCGCCGCATGCCGAGACGTCTTTGGCGTATTCCAACATTCTTGCTGAGTGGTAAGCGATCCTGACATATTTCAATTTCAGGAGGTTCCTTACATTTAATTCTCTTGACTTTGTTGATTTTAAAATGCTTTTTATATGTACTTACTAGGCTCTCACACAATAAGCAACGAAAAGTTTACCTGCCTGAAGATCCTTTTCCCCATGCACAACTCGTCAAAGATAATCGTTTACGTCATTTCAAGTCGCTTAACGCAATTCCAGAACTTCGACAACCTTGTGTTCTGTTTTGTGGTCATCCGAGTTTGAGGTTTGGGGATGTGGCGCATTTGATTGAAACATGGGGATCCAATTCTTGTAACTCGATAATTTTCACTGGTAAGCCAAACGTATAGCAAAGAGTATGGTTTTTTGTATAGTAAGTACTTACTATCAGTGGGTGCTCAGGAGCCAAATTTGGCTCCCTGGGAGCCAAATTAGGCTCCCAGAAAGGATCCAAATTTGGC
>JAHZMW010001422.1:0-34169 GCA_027743745.1 Alloscopus bannaensis | reverse complement strand
ATAAAGACTTCGTGAGTTTTGAATAATTTTTGGCCTTTTAGTGGAAAAGGCAAGGTTTGCGGTGTTTTTCTGAAGAGTGGGTTTACAAAGGATTGTCCAGATTTCCTGGAGGAAAAACAGCACGTTCCGTTGTACTTTTGGAATTGCTGGATATTTTAATGAGGGAAAGCATAAAGAATCGTATAAGTGACAGGAAGAGTTTTCAGGTAGAAATATTCTTAGCTTTGAGGATAGGCACGCCTCCTAAAAATGTGGGTTAATTTATGTAATAATTTTTCCAGTTGAATCGGCACTTTTTAATGGAGACAAGAGTGGGTGGAAGAATTTCGTTCGAATATGACAGTTTTTAAGGAATCTCACATTGTATTTTTTCCCCATTCCCGACACTCCACTTCACGTAGTTATTCCCACTGAGTCTAGTCGAGATTTCGGTGGCTGTCCTTTTGAGTCGAAACTTGTTCGCTATTTCAAGAACCTCCAGGACCTTCTCCATTTTTATCCCGGTCACCAAAAGGGCTATGAACTTGTCGCAAAATTCGTGGAGCTCGCCAAGGTCATACTTGTCCGCGATGTGGGCCACTTTTCCGAAATCGTCGATATCACAAGGATCCGAGTCCGACACCAATTCCAAGAGTTGTCCAGTGTGGACGTAGCGAAGCATTGAGGAGACGGAGGTGGCACAGCAGTCCTCCAAGATGAGGACGTTCTCAGTCTCTTCCCGCATGCCGGACTTGAACATTGCGGCGAAAACGGGGCTTCGGGCTGGAAGTCGAAAATTGATCTAAATTTTTGCCATTTTTAGAAGAACCTCATGATAAGAGTAAGGAGGGACCTGACAAGATAACTTTGTTGGAGTAATGCTCCGTGCCTTCAGAAGAGATTATTTTGACCCCTCCAATCGGAAGGTCATCCCCGTGATGACCACAAAAGGCCTCCAAATCCTCTCCGAGCTTTTTCGTAGCTGCTGCCTGAACTCTGTAGAAGTTTGTTTCGAACTTTTTCCTTTGCACAGATTCGATCATGGTCACCGCCCTAATCTTCCCTTCGATGACCAACGTCCCGGATTCACGAAGAGGAAGCATTTTCACTTCTTTCCTATTGAAAATCTTTGACCACCCACAAAATTCGGGTGGTGTATCCGATAAGAGAACTGTTGACGATGACTTGTTAAGAAAGTAACCGCTTCCGTCGACGTTTGGAATCCGAATTTGGAGACTCGCGAAGACATGCGACTTCTCAGCACAGGAGTCAAGTTTCAGGAGGATTCCGACCCAGTCTTTGTCGCTGTCTGACAGACACACAATCCACTTCGTGAGTACCGAGTCGTCATCGTCTTGGTCGTCTTCGTCAATAAGATCTTTTTTGAGAAGTTTCGCGGAAAGTTCCACCTTCTGCGTTTCAATCAGCTTCGAATCCGATGTCGCCGTGAGGAGGACGTCAAAGTTTTCGATTTCCCAGCGGAAAGTCACATCCTTCCCGGAAAGCTGTTCGAATCGGAACAATTTACGATAAATGATTCCTACTCAATATCGATATAAATTCTCAGTTTACCCCAGAACGAACGAAGGCTCCTTCAGTGGTCACCGAGTCGAAGGAGGGTTGCTCCTTCGCAGGACTCTCGAAGTGAACTTCTGCCTCTGAGATTGACTCCTGGACTTCATTACTTGGATTGAGGATTTTGGGGTGGCGAGTTAAGCAAGATAGGCATCCGCCCATTGTTCATAACACATATTATTATAACGACTTGTTACGTACAACTTAACCTTCCAAATTCCGGTATAACTGGGCACAGGACCGTCCATTGTTACACGTATTTATAACAATTTGTAAATGCATAAAACCTGGGGAAAGGTGCAACTATAGAGAATTACATGTCTGATTCCTTTTGGACTGAGCAGTTTGGAACTTCGTTTCGGAAGGAGCATCTTTTATGAGTTTGCACGCTGCTAATGATTGCAAAAATTATCAGCCAGTGGAAACCATCGGACAGGTCAACCTCTAGAAAGTAAATTTTCGTTTCCGTTTATCCGGGATAATAAATATAAATGTCACACAGCAAATACCCTTTTGCAAAAAACATTTATTAAATCATCAATCATTCAACATTTATTAAATGACTGGACAAAATTAAGTGCATATATCTATAATGAAGCCAACAGGAAGCTGCTACTACTGAAAAAAATTACAATATAAGACCTTTTAACTCGTAGTTGACTTCTTAAAATACCCAGTTTGATCTTAATTTTTATTAAATATTATCTTCGTTAGTGTTTCACCTTAAAAAATTCAGAACGATATAAAAATCGAAAAATAAACTACTTTGCACTTTTCCTCTTCACTCCACAATTTTACACTTCATATTGTTACTCCCACTCAACTTGCTCGAAATCGCCGCGACAGTTTTCGTGAGTCGAAACTTCTTCGCCATCTCGAGAGCCTGGAGCCCCCACTCCAGGCCAAACGGGTAGTTGATCTCGGCGGCAGTGAAGTCGTCGCAAAACTTGTGAAGTTCGGTAAGGTCATACTTGTCCGCGATGTGAGCCACTTTTCCAAACTCGTCTATGTCCCAGTTCTCAGACGCCATTTCCAGGAGCTTCCCGGTGTGGACGTAGCGCAGCATTGCGGACACGGAGGTGGCACAGCAGTCCTCCAAAATGAGGACGTTGTTCGTCTCCTCCTGCATACCGGATTTAAACATTGCAGCGAAAACGGGGCTGCGGGCTGATAAGATGACTTTGTTGGAGTAGTGCTCCGTTCCTTCGGAAGACACTATTTTGACCCCTCCAATCGGAAAGGGGTCTTCATGCTGACCACAAAATCCCTCCAAATCCTCGCCGAGCTTTTTCGTAGCCGCTCTCTGCATCGTTTTGCAGGTCAGCTTCTCCGATTCCACGGTTTCGAACATGGTCACCGCCTTAATTTTTCCTTCGATAACCAAAGTCCCGGATTCCCGGAGAGGAAGCCTCTTCACTTCCTTCCTGTTGAGAAACTTCGACCACCCGCAAGATTCACGGGTTGCACCCGAGAGGAGAACTGTTGAAGACGACATTTTGAGAAAGAAGCCGCTCCCATCGAGATTTGGAATGCGAATTTGAAGACTTCCATAAACGTTCGGTTTTTCGCCGCCTTGGTCGAGTTTCAGGTGGATTCCAACCCAGTCCTTGTCGCCGTTCGTGAAGCCCACGATCCACTTTGTGAGGACCGTTTCGTTGTCCTCGTCTTCGCTCTCATTGTCACTAATCTCGTCTTCGCTCTCATTGTCACTAATCTCGTCTTCGATACCTTTCCTGAGGAGCTTCGTGGAAAGTTGTAACTTCTGCGTTTCAATCAGCTTCGAATCCAATGTCGCCGAGAGGAGGACGTCAAAGTTTTCAATTTCCCAGTGGAAAGTCAAATTCTTACCCGAAAGCTTTTCGAGTCGACAAACAATTTACGATCAACAAATTCTGCTCAATATCTTCATGTGAAATTCTCAGTTTACCCCAGAACGAACAAAGGCTCCGTCAAAGGGTTGCTTGTCCCACTCAGGGCTGTTATGAATTTTTGACCTTGCCTCATCCACCTCATTCCACTTATAGAGGAGCTTGAGGTGATGGATCAAGAAAGAAACGTAGTTCCCCATTGTGTGCAAATCACTTGAAACATTGGAACAAAAATGCGATATTTACAATGTATAACATGGAGATGCATACATTTAAGAAAAGATGATGATGATTAGTACCTTTATTTTTAAGACACATTCTTATCGTAACTGACTCATAATAAATCGTATTCCAATGATCATCGCTCATTGCGTGAGCAACGATTTTCAGAGAAATAAACTTTCTTTTCTCGACTCAACGAGGTGACGCCATGGACAGTATGCCAACGAATCAAATTAATCATTCATAGCAAGCAAATTAATATTTGTTCAGCTAAGAATGAAAAGCAGTTAAAATTAAATACAGTTTTACGGCACTCAACACGCAAGATTACATAGTTATTAAAAGATTTTAACGTTACTTCAATATGTTTTGCTTAAAACATTAATTAATTATTAGATAACTATCCTTATGATAGTTATCTGAGTGAGCAACGTTTGTAACAATACCGTAATTGAATAAAAGATGCAAACGCCACGCCCTTGTGCATTAGCTAATTAATTTATAAGAGTCTCATAATGTTAAATATTTTTTAAAACTACGTTAAACGGCGATTATACAGAATTGAAGCATTTTGTTCAAGTTTATACATTGAACGCTACTAATAAATTGGACTTTGGTCGAAATAAGTTTTACTAATAAATAGATCGGAGGTTTTCACGCTGTTCAGAGTCATTGTTGGTCTAGGTGCATCGAATTATGCACTAAAATATTACAAATCTTCCATCCAACTTCACCGGGCTCACAGCACCGTTTTTGCTGCAATTACTCCCATAAATCTTATTCTACATCTTCCTCAAAATGTATGCATCCATAAAATAATGTGAACCTGTCAACATCACTTTTCCTAACTTCAATATACAAGCTTTATCTCAAAATGACACGATCTCTGCTCTTTTTCTGAATACCCTGCTTGTAACACATTATTTATTGGTGATTTGCCCACACTTTTACAATATCCCAAACAAGCCAGAAATGCAATGGATCAATGAGTGCAGCCCATTGTTACCGTATTTATAACCTCAACAAAGGTCTCGAGGAAGACCCTTTGAAAACGAAATTCGGCAATCATGCTCATATACCGAAGATGTGATCATGGCCGATGATGATATTCAGAAAAAAAGGAACATAGTTTACACAAGCTCTCAGTGGGACTCTCTTCACCAAGAAAACATAATAATCGACCATTTTTTTCTGTTCCAGAGCTCATCTAAACATTGGTAGCTGTGAAAGATGGTATTTGTAGCCACACACGCAGAAATATTTCGAAATTATATGGAGCCAATATATATCTACTTAGGAGAGACTGACAAGCAACAAAAAGGTCAGCAAAGGATCACGGAGGCTATGTGTTTGCACTTTTCGTGAAAACATCGTAATTACGCTTCTCCCATAAAAACACTGATGAAGTCATTCACTTTGAGACAGATTTAACTCCGGAGAAATTTACAGCTCCATAATATCATTTACAGTGATTATCAGCTTGCAGTTATCTTTTACGACTTAATTGCGACGTTCCCACGCTCCACATTTGGAGAAATGTCCAAGAAGTCAAGAAACGTGTGCGTCACTTGGAATTGATGTCCAATCGATCAGCAGCAATACAATAATTATTGTCTATAATTCAGATGCGGACAGTTAGCTGAAGACTTTATGATTTAACGGAGAACATATAACATCATTATTTTCTGTGAGGGTGGCATTTTAATGCCACCTTCAGCACACCTGCTCATCTCCTGCCAATTACGGATTTTGTACACCACCTCAGCACCAAGCCGAAATTAATGAAAAAACTCAAGAAGCTCACATCATTTTCTTCGTCTTATTTTTTTTCTTTCAAAAACAATTTGAACAAAACTTGTCCATTATAAGCTCACATACGAGCTTCATAAGCTTTTATTCTTTACTCATAAAAATTCAAGACAAAACCTGACCAGACATTGCATCTCTTTCATAATATTATTTTTTAACGCTCGTTCCCTCTTTTTTATGAAAACGTAAATTGTTGTTCTAGATGAATGGACAGGAAGTGGTCCATTATGCCCGAGACGAAGATCATTCACGAGCCCAAATTACACCATCCCACATCTTGAATCTTGCACAGATTTTTCATTTTGTTTTCTTCGGGGGAGTAGCTCAGCGCAAATAATAAGGAATACAAAAGAGACAAGCTTCTGAACATAAGGCACGAAGTGAGCATTTTTTATGAAGAGTTTTCCGTGTCGTGTGCACGTACCTCAGATTACCTGAGATTCTCTGTAATTTTGCTTTGTGCAGGCATGAAGCAAGCGTAAGGCACAAATGAGAATCTTCAAGAGTTTATTTCATACTGCTGCAAGCTGTGGAGCTACACGAACCTGGTTATGGTAGTGAGTCAGTTCGCCCCAAAAAAAGATTTATGAGAAAGATAACCCAAAAAAAAGCCACTGATTATAGACAAAGTTCTCAATTCTATCTTATCGTTGAATCTCCTAACTCGTCTTTTTCCCACTTTTTTAATAAAAAATCTTGTCACAAGCCGGAGTGACGTATCAAAGCTGGAGATGACATTTTTCTACATGCTTTTAAAGTTTTTACTCCAAATTCATGAAACTTTAGGTTGTCCTCCAGAAACGAATCGTATTCCGTATTTCTGGAGGTTTGAGAGGAACAAGGAACTTTTCCAGCTTTAAAACATCTTTTCTTTATATTATGTTCATATACGATGATTTTATATAGCGTGCTTTACTTGTCTTATGAAAACGTATATGAAAAAAATGGTGAAGTACAGGCTTTACGAGTGGATCCATCCTAGGGTTTCCTTTTCGCTGAAGTATTTGTTTGGCTTCTGGATGACCTCTATGTGGGAATTAGGTTGAGATGATTCAACCAAGACATCATTATCGGTTACAAAAGATCGATATATTTGCTCAAGATTTTTGACGAAGATAGTGTCACAACGTTTTTTGGGGAAGGTTGAGAAAAGACGGTTTTCTTTTCGAAGAAAAAATCCAGAGATGAGATGGGACGATTTGATAAAGAGATGTGAGGCTTCTGGTTTTTGGGGTTGATTATCGGTGATTTTTATCTGTGAGAAACATCGTGATTATTTTTGTGTCATATTTTTGTAGATAAGGTCCCGAAGCAGGGTACAATGGTGGAGACATTTTGGAAAATGGATGGCAGATGTTTTAGAAGGAAAAAGCAGGTATTATTCCAGAAATCAGGGAGAGGTGTGGAGAACTAGTTCCAATCCTTGTTCCTGGAGAAGGTAGCAAGCCAAGAAATTATAAATACGCTCAACTCGCCAACAAAACTGGAATCAGAGAAAAAAACGTAATTTTAGCAACTTTTCTGCATACCTACACCCCATTTTAGACTCCTATTTCGTTACAGATTTATCATGGACTTCAACAGGTCTTTGAACTGGATTCCAGTATTAGGAGAACTACGATTTTTATTATTCTGGAAAGAAAGGAACATTTTTGAGTATTCTCCAAACTCGACATCTCTTTCTCTGGTGAGAAACTCGATACTTCCTGTCGGCCTTAGAGAATCTGTGTGAATACGGGAGAACACGGTTTCACTTAAGGTTTTGTCGTATTTCTCCAGAGGCTTGTAATGTGTGTTTATGTAATGCTGAGATGTCTTTGGGGAATTTTTGTGAGAAATTCCAGCAAAAATGGAATTTATTGAAAACTCTCTCTTTTCTGGTACAGTGGATGAGTTGATGTACAGGTTCAATAGACCTGAGAGACCCCTTTGTATGTGGGAGTGTGTCGTAGATATTTCTTTACGTAATCTAGGAAAAATCCGGGTTGAGTGATAGAAAATTTATAGAGGAGGAGGTTGAATATAAAAAGTTGGTTTCATATTTCAATGAGGATTGGAGAGAAAAAAGTTTAGAGTATAAAGACGGATATTTTGTGCATGTACCAAGCAGGTGCACTCTGAGAAAAATCTGATTTACAATAAAGTATTTGGTATGAAGCGATCCCGTTCTGAATCCAGTTTGGAAAAATGTCTCAAAGAGTGTAGGAAATTACAGGTAGTCTGCTTCAGTTGATTGAATGTGAATATCTGTCAAACATGACAATTCAAAGGTAATAAACATGAGTACATATTGTTTGACTACGGTCCGTGCTTACGGAAAGAACTTTAATCATATTTTGCACTGTAAAAAACCAATTGTGAATTATCACATTTGTTCGCTACACTAAATTCAAGAATCATTAGGTCGCAAAAAAATGACTGTCAATACAGCATACTTTTTATGTTATGCGTGTACATGGCACTGAAACGTCTGAAATCAATAATCTCAAACCGAAACTGCTCCAAAGAACATCCTCAACTACTGGATTTATGACTTGCTATTTGTTGAGAGTCAACTGTCGATTTTTCGCTTTCCTTCCCCTTTTGTATGAGAACAGCTTGCCCGTTGGGTATCCGAACCTTCTTCTTTTGAGCGAAGCTCAAACTTTCCCCATCGAAGTCGAGAGTAAACATGCCCAAGTCTCCGCTAAACCTATTTTTAGTCACTTGCAAATACTTTTTTCCTCGCGGGGCACTCAGTCTTTTGTCTTGGATGATTAGAATGTTGTCCGCTTCTTGAGATGCTTTGGCTCCTCCAAATATTGAACTGTTCGTTAACTCTACGTCGTTTCCTTCCTGTGAATCAATAAAAACCAAAGATCAATGTCAAGTTGTGAACCTTTGTCCTTTCAAAGGTGGAAGATCTCAAAAATAAAAACTCATTTCCAACTCACTTTTCGAGGATGTATGACAAGCGTTACGTGACAGTTATTGTGCGTTGCAAATTTACGCAAGGATTGAACTATTAAATCTTGTCTCCAAAACCGGTCCATGTTCCCTTTGTTCCCGTCAGGCACTCCGAGCATGAACTGGAGGTTGTCCACTATAACGTGGGCAATATCCAATTTATTGACTGCGTGGGTCATAGCCTACGATGTGGAAAGTTTCACAAGTTATTCTCTCACTCTATTTAAAATATTACTTATTCGTGCTTTTTATGTAAAATAGTAGGATGTCCTAAAATTACGCATAAAAAGCAAGGTTCCTCACCTCGAGAACAGCCTTCACACTCTGCTGACCGTGAAAAGTCATAAAGTACAAAGGTAGCTTTTCAAATTTATTCGCCCACTCGTCGTACTCGTCAATGTGCTTTTCCAGATTTTTGCCAGCAAACTGTGTAAGCAATGTCTTCGCTAGTCTAACGTTCCGAATTTCAAAGCTGCCCCAGAGAGTTTTAACCTGGAAAAGTTGTAAGAAAGCTTTTTGAACTTGAAACCATTAACCAAAGTGTGGGTAAATAAAACTTTCCAAATTATGTATTACTTGAAACAAAACTTTATTTTAAGGCAGTGTAGGTTTACCCCTTGCATGCATAAATCTAGCGAATATTCACTCATAAATGTTGTTTTTCCACAACCTGTCGACCCTGTGAGAACGGTCAACTCTCCACGTCTGTGGCCGCGTAATAATTTAGTAAGATATGGATACCTTGTCCACTTGACTCCTGCAACCTGTTACAAAGCAAATTATCCAATAATTTTAAAGATTAGAACTTAATTTAACAGACGGTGAAGACAAAATACAATCCATCGTAGTCGTAATCAAAGTATTATATACCTGCTCATGATGACTAAGTTCTGAATATACTTCCTCTCTCAGACGAGAAAAAGTCGTTATAGATTCGTGTTCCTTGTCGCTACTAGGAGTTTTGTCGTCCTTTGCACTGAGAAAGCTAGAAGTATGGAGATCTACGAGTTGCATCTTGAACGGATTACGATGATGAAGGTGATGATGCGTACAGCCGTAATTAGTATAATTGTGCCTGTCATCAGTAGGTGTGGGTAGTTTCATCAACTGCAAGCAGTACGCTGACTTTCGTCCCATTAGCGACTTTACAGTGAACCTAAAAAGATAAACATAATACAAATTCATAAATCATTGCTCTAAAAAATTACAAATCTACAAATTAGTATTATACACTTATAAATTTATCGATCTTACCCGGCCACCGCTGCCAAACTCCTCTGCATACTTGAGGAAGATGAAGGAAAACTCGAAACGAAAACATTAGTCCTGGATTCCAGAAAACAAGTTAACTTCGGCAATTGTAGGGATACTCCCAAGTCGACGTAAATGCACTGCTTTTGCCCCTTGTCAATTAATGTTCAAATCAAACTGTCACTCTTAAATTAACCTGTCACCTTTCCTCTGTCACTGTGCTACACTTTAAACAGTCAGATGCGGTCATCAGTCGTAAACACTTATCTTACAAATTTAACGACACCTACACTCACAAATTTGAATAAAATGGAAACTAACACAGGAAGAGGACTGTCCCGACAACTTACGTCACCCCCGACTTATTTGTCATGACCTTTGGCATAACGCTCGCAGAACAATACAACAATGACAGTTTTAGCGTGACAGGTGATAAAATTTGCTTCTTAAAGACTTCTGACACTATCAAATTATCCGGTTACTTCCCGTCAAAAATGGGCCTGTCAGATTCTGATTCAGCAATGTCAAATTTCACTATTTACATTTGAAGTTAAATATTTTGTCACTTTTTTCTAAACAAAAGACGTCAACAATGGAAATCCAATGGTTGACATTTTTGTGATGAAATCCCAACGCTTTTGTGTAAAATCATTTCACACAAAGCAAACACAAGCTATGTATGTGCACATGTTTATCTAAGGTACTATACCTAGTGAGCGCCTTCCCGCCGTCTCACTGTGCCCCGAAAAAGTGTAAATGCACCCCGTGCGAGAAACAAACACACGTGCTAACCTCGACGTAGAAGCCTGTTTCCAATTGTTTTGATATTTCAAGCAAAAAGTTGAGACGTTTTCTGTGAAAAAAAGATTTAATTTTTACAGTTTAACAGTTGTCGACTTGTTTAACACTTAGTGAATAGCTTTAAATATTGAAAGTTAGTGACAATGAAGTTTAATAAAGGGAAAACCGGAGGAGGTGGTCGAAAACCCGGAGGAAAGTTTCATCAAAACAAGAAAAACGGGCCAAAACCGAGTTTCGGAGGTGGTGGAGGTGGCTTCAAGGCGAAAAGCAGAGGATCCTTTCCAGGTGCTTTTAAAGGTGGTAAGAGTGACAACAAAGGATTCGGCAAATTTAATAAGAAAGAGCAAAATGGAGTGAAAAATGGAGGAAATAACAAGAGGAAATTTTGGGAGAAGAAAAAGAACGAAGACGAGATAAAGGAGGAGGTGGAGATCAAGGAAGAGGTGGAGGAGGATCCCTTTGAAACGGTGGACGAGAAGGGGGACATGTTTGGCTTGGGAAGTAGAGTGAAGGAGGAGGACGACGATAGTGGAGATGACGTGGGGGGTGGAGGGAGAAGAGGTGGTGGTGGTGAGAAAAGGGGGAAGAAAAAAAAGTCTGGAGGTTTTCAGGGAATGGGGCTGAGTCACTTGGTGCTAAAAGGTGTCTTGAGGAGGGGATACAATGTGCCGACTCCGATTCAGAGAAAGGTAAAATATTTAATGTAATTTGTTAATTTTTTTACTTGTTGAAATTGAAAAGGAATTTAATGAATTGTGAACGTGCGCAGGCCAGGTAAATACAGGAAGAGATTAAAATTGGATATGCATTAAATGTGGAATGTTTAATTTTGTAATAATTAATCTTTTTTTTGACAGGCTATTCGAAATGGGGTTTGGCGAACAACTCATGGAAATCTTGCGAAGACTTCCGGAAAATCGGCAGACGGTGATGTTTTCAGCAACACTTCCTAAACTACTGGTGGACTTCTCTAAAGCTGGACTTCATGATCCAACACTTATTAGGTTTGTACGAAATTATAAACTTCATATAACCATCATGTATTGCATAGCATTTTTCGACCTGTTGTAAATTGGGAGTCATATCCTGACATTATTTTTTAGATTGGACGTTGATACGAAGCTTCCCGAGCAATTGGAGCTAACGTATTTGACTTGCCGAAGTGAAGATAAACTTGCTGCTCTCCTTTATTTAATAAAGAACGTTATTGATGAGAGGCAGCAAACGATTGTATTTACAGCTACCAAGCATCACGTAGAGTTTATACATCAGGTAAGATGAGCGAAAATTAATTTAACCTTCGCAGTAATGAGTTTATGTGCAGATGTTTTAATCTATTAATTTGTTATGTTCTTTGAAGTTGCTTGATGAAGCCAACGTGAGCAACTGTTACATTTACTCCAGTTTGGACGCAGCCGCTCGAAAAATATCTTTAGGAAAATTTAGAAGTGGGAAATGTAACGTAATGATTGTCACTGACATTGCTGCTCGAGGTATAGACATTCCAATTTTGGACAATGTGATCAACTTTCACTTTCCTGCGAAGCCAAAGCTATTTATGCATCGTGTCGGTACGTCTTTAGCAACACGCCTAAATTATTTTTTGCTTTGAATTTTAAATTAATGTGTATTGTCTCATATAAATTGTTCAGGTCGAGTTGCGAGAGCAGGACGGAGCGGAATAGCGTATTCAATTGTTTGTCCAGATGAAATTGCGTTTTTGATAGACCTGCACCTGTTTCTTGACAAGCCTCTCTTGTTTCAAAAGCCGGAGGCTGAGTCACCCGACTCCAATGGCGTATTTGTGGGCAGAGTTCCACAAGATTTGCTAAACGAGGAAAACAATTTTATTCGGAGTATGCTAGAAATAAGGATGGAATTAGTGCGTGAATCATACCTATCATACAATTCATCATTTGATTGGAGTAGTAAATGAAAATTACTGAAATGTTTTTTATTTCTCTCAGGCGAACTTATCTAAAGTCAGCAAGAATGGGTACGCCCAATACCTCAAAAGCAGACCGAACGCCTCCACTGAAAGTAATAGGCGAGCAAAAGGAGTAGAAATTAGCAGAATGCAAGTTCATCCATTGTTTTCTGATCACGTGGCGGAAGATCCGATGGACAATCTAATTTCACAAATGCAGAACTATCGACCAAATGCGGTAATCAGAGAACCCGGATATCAAACTAAAAATTACTACCATTACATCATGCACGAAAAGAAATTGCTGAAGTATGTGGAATCCTCCCCTTTGTTTACAGACTATCTTCGAAATTGGACCCAAGGCTGGCTCAGAGACGCTAAAAATCATGAAGCTCAAACGACTGAAGGACCAAACTTCGGTGGAGAAGCACCGAACAAAGGCGGCCAGTGACACCTCAGATTTAGGAAAGATTTCAGAGAAGCTCACAGGAAAGGAGGATGAACCCTTCATTCCTTACCTTCCCAAAGACCATCACACAGAATTAGGGTGAGTTCATCGTTGTGTAACTCGAGCTGAAATTGGTTCGGATTAAATTGTGAAGGAGGAATGAGGAAATCACGAATTTGCCACCGATTTAGCTATAGTTATGAGTTTGCAGTTTGCAGTAGCCTTCAATCATTCGGAGAGTAATCGTTTTAAAATAAGATTATAATAGAACAAAAGTTTTTCTAAAATGGTGTGCCGTGCAGCGGTGCCCATTACGTTAAGTTTTTCTGTTTCCCAACGGATGTACCTAACCTAAGCACTACAACTTGTGTTCTTTTATATCATATGTTGTAACTTCACATTTGAGCAAAAGATTTTATATATTTCTTCCCTTGTTGTTTGTGCGTTCACAGGCTTTCGGTGGGAACGACCTTCGACAGGCAAGTTCAAGAGGCAACGATGGATCTCACAGGTGATGACTCAGATTTGTTGAAGCAACAGCAGAGCATTAAAAAATGGGATCAGAAAAAGAAAAAGTTCGTCTCAATGGGAAAAGTGAGTACACAAAATGGATGTAGTGAGACGTGCATGAAATTAATTCGTATTGGCCAACTCTTTCCAGCCTAAACTTAAACTCGCGTTGTTTTTCCTCTTTACATTCTCACAGGACACGAACCTCAAAAAAATCAAAACAGAGTCCGGCGTGTGGATATCAGCTTCGTACAAGAGCGATCGGTACAAAGCCTGGATGCGGAAATCGAAGGCCGAGCATCAAGACGATGAAAATGACTCCGACGATGATGACTCGTTCGCACGCAAAGACAACTCATCTCTGCGAAAGCCTGCGTTCTCTCGTAAACTCGTAAAGACTGGAAAGAATGCAGCTCCTCGCGCTCCAGAGGTGAAAGGGAAGCGTTTCAGGACCGGACTGAAGAAGCCTGAGGAGATCCTCAAGGAACGAAAAGCGAAGGAAAAGAAGATGCAAAAGAATCTGCCAAAATCAATGCGAAATAAGAAACAGAGCTCAGGTGGCAAAAAAGGTGGCAAGCGGGGATCATCTTTTGGTGGCAAACGAAAAAAGTAAAACTCCGTATGTAATCGAGATTTTTACAAAAAGTAATCTGCAAATTTTCGCAATCCGCAGAAGATATATACGCGAAGCAATAAACAAATCTGAATCTTTCGTAATAGATCTAGGTAAAGTCTGATATTTGGCACATTTAATGACGAGAGTGTGGCAAACGAGTGACCACAACCAGTCGTCGGTTGCTCAATCGTCATTCATTAGCACAGCCATCGTACAAGAGTAGGCATCACTTTTGTGGAGTTTTTGAACACACAACTTGGTATTATGCATGTACAAAGGAATTTTTTTAATACTTTCTCACGACTCTACTTTGCTCCGGGCATCGAAAACAGCACGTGCATAGGTACACACAGCAAACCATGAATGACTCATTCTTCGTTTTATACTGATTGTTGGAGTTTTGTGCATTGTTACCTTTTAGTTTTTAGTTGAAGCTCAAACTGGATTTTCAAATGTTTTTTGATGATTCATTCATGTTCACTATTAAAATTTGTTGACAGAACGCAACGGAAGTTTGGAACGAGACTGCTGATTAGTCATACCCCATTAAAATTGTTGAATGTAGCTGTATTGTTAACAATTTTATAAATTTAGCAAAAAACTGGTTAAGATTGGGTTGGGGGGAACGGTGTGGGAACATTTGCAGGACAATGACTATACATCCATTTCCGGTCTCATATTGAAGTTTGAAGGAACGCGTTTAATGCAGAATACATAATAATGAGTCATTCATGAATGAATTATGCATTTTCACATCAGGTTCCATTCTAAAGCTTGGATTTTTCGACCATGAAAATGTAAAGTTATTTTCCGAGCTGCAAATCCAAAGTTAAAGACAGCGACGGGAGTGAATATACTAAAGCTGCATAAAATCATTTTTCTTCACTAACTTAATGCTTTCCAGAGATTCAGAAAAACGAGGAAAAATCCTGATTTCATGATACTCTCGAGCCTTGAGTATGCACGCAATCTTACAAAAAAATGTTCCTCGATCCGTTCACTTTTTTCTCCATGTTTTTACACTTACGTTACATAATCTTATTGCTGCGCTAACTTTTCAGCAACTTTTTTTCCACTGGAGAGTGGAAAACTAAAAGGTATCAAGGTCGTCTTCACAAACTTTTTTTTTATCCAGACAATTCACAAACACACAAATTGTGTTGCTCGCCTCTGTAGCACCTATTTCATAATTAATTGACCACAAACCATTTTTTCTCACTTTTACGGTCGCGTGTAAATGTGAAAAATGGGGAAAAATACATGTTTCTTCTAAAAAATGATGGTCATCATTCACCAGTTTACTCAACAAGGTGTCCATCAAAATTTCTTAAAATTTTCATACACTCGTAGACTCATCAATCAATATAAACCTACCAGAGCTTGGCTTCCAGCCGTGATACGCATATCCAGTGCCAATAAACAGAGTTAGCGCTTTCGTCAAAGTATAATAAGTCATTTTATGATTTTTTTGAGTACTAAAAATCACTTAATTCCAGGGTATACGAAGAATAGGGCGTCTCTACTTTAGATGGTTTTTTTTGTTGAACTCTTTGTAATTGAAACTGCGTGAAGCCACACGACGAGAGGTTACATAGGTAATAAATGATTTTTTTTATTAATAGAGATCTCACTCGCACACAGGCGACTTAAATGATTTGTATCACGCCAACCTTTTTTGTGCTACCGCATCCCGCAGATCGAGACAAAGAATTAAGGATGATGATGCTTTTCAATTGAATAAGTGCGGAACTTTTAGAGTCGCCCAAAAATCAGAGTCTTTTTGTCACTTTTTATTTCTGAGTATCACCAACAAAGACGTAATCATCACAAAGAGTCACACACGTATATATAATAGTCATATACAGGAATATATATATAACTATATATAAAAACAGGTTTACGCGAAAGCTTGATAATAATACTTAATTATCTTAAAAATCTGGAAGAGTTTAGTTGTTTTGAGCTGTTAATACTGACCCGCCCCCGCACCCCCTCCGAATCCCCCAAGTCCAAATCCACCTAACGCCCTACCTCCTCCGAATCTTGAAAGGAGGCTTGACAATCCACCTCCGCTGCCTCCTCCAAAAAGTTGTCCTAAGTTTCCGAACCCAAGCCCACCTCCGGAGCTACCGCGACCACCTCCGAAACCCGGGAAGAATCTGCGGATAAGATTAGGAATGAGGTTGAGCTTCCACTGGATCATCGCCATGATTGGGTTGGTTGGGCGGCTCGGCGTGTCATCCGGGTATTCGGAGGTGCTTTCGATGGGATAAACGGGATATTCGGTGGCAGACGTGTTGTTGCTGTCGGAGTCATTGTAGCGGGGGAGGGAAATCATGTAGTACGGTTCTGCCCCTTGTTGTCTCCGATTTGAGGAGGATGAAGAGCCAAAGCTACTTCCGGAGGAACCACCTCCGGTGATTCCTTGGAGGCAGCTGGGGTTCACGAGGAAGGTGAAGAGGCAAGACACAGTGCGGAAGATGACGCGGGGAGTCCGCTTGTCTCGGACGGTGTCGGGGCCTTCTTCGAGGGCCGCGATGTCGTCGTCGGAGCCACCTTCGAATTCTAAAACGCCGGGGATGTTGAGGGCGGAGAGGTCGTCTTCGACTTTCTCGCTTTCAGAGGCAATCTGAGTGTGGAAACAAATGAGTATTATTTTAGTGCACCCCTATGGGTAGTTCAGGTCTCATTATGCAAATTAGGTAATAAGTTTTTTCTTACGTCAAGACTCCTCGATGTCACTCCTGTCGCACAAAGCAGGGCTACAGCCACTGCGGTGGCTAGCGTCAGTCCCAATTGATTCATTTTTGTATGAAACTGGAAATCACACAAATAGAGACGTTTTGTTGTAAATCATTAATCATGATTCGGTTTTTATGCAATGACAAAAGGTGTAGCTGTGTGCATGCAAATGGTCATATTTTTAGAGCGCATTTACAATCTTGTTACAAAGTATTATTGCCTAACACATATTATGTAGCTTCGGTGAGGCTTTCAGCTAAGAAAACTGGTTTTCCCATATTGTATATGCTTGCAGTGCAGATTACTTGGTTAATTGGACCATTGGACACAATACTAAGCTTGACTTCGTCAAAAAGTATTTCTATCTCACAAACTTCAACTTCGGAGAGCAAACTCGTGTAAAACTAAATGTCTGATATGAATGAGAGTATGATTTCTGCAATTTTCTCGGAAATGCCTAAAAATATGAATACATATAAAAAGTGCAAGTAATCCGGTTTGATTTGGGAATACCTTGTCACTTACCAAGTTACTTACAAAGTTCACTTGTCTTTGTCATTTAATTTTTATTTGGAATGATAAAGTCACGCCTATGTTAAAAAATCCCATATGAATTCCTTCAAAAATCTCTGGAACTTCGAGCTACCTCACTACATCCATGTAGTGAGCCGGCAGCCTGCAATTGTTATCCTAATGACGCCATTGATTTAAGCGATTATCGGGGAAGGATGTTCGTTTACCTCGTTTACCATCGCAAATCGTTTCGGGATGCCTTTTGACCTTGGGATATGGGTAAAATTAAGTGTTCAACTTGATTCTACGTAAGAAAAACTCAACCTTTTCATTACGAGACTAGACACACGCGTGTGTCTTCTAAAGTGCGGCCCACAATCTCTGTTGTTCATGGAATTTCTGCGATTTTGCAACGTAATCATTCTCATGCAAACACACTTTGAAAAAAACTCCATCGTTCTAGATATATACTATTACAACTATAGAATTCGCTCACACTTGAGCACAACCTAAAGATAATAATATAATGCTTAGTTTTTTTTACGTATCGCTGAGAACTATTCTCATCGGCTCGAAAAGGTCTAAAAGTTTCATGTGAAGAGCATGTGGCACACTTTGGTGGAAGTACGCTTCCACCTCAGATCCATGGCTTCACACCACCTTGAAGTGGAAGTGAGGAAGAAGTTGAATCTGAATCGCTGTTTTAACCATTTTTTATACTCACATTCATCATAAAATCTTGTATTCCAAAGAGCCTTGCTTTATATACAACATTACTCTCAAGATGATTAAAGAGTGCATCACAATTAACAACGGAAACTGATATTTGGCATTCTCTCCATTAATTAAGTGTGAAGGCACACGAAGGCAAATATTAGCGAATAATATATTTGTATGCAGATATGTACGCAAAATATTGGCCATGACTTGGGCCAGAAAAATTCTCAAGATTGTGCTCATTTATAAAATGAAGCATGGCAAACATGATTATTGGGAAGCGAAAGTTGCTAACGAAAAAAAATCTATACGATTTTTATGTCGTTTTAGAGCAAGCTATGAGCACCTTGCGCTTGTTTGATGAACTCTGAAAAAAGTGGATATCCTTCACTCGTCACGAGCATGAAGTCGGTCGACGAGTCCATAAAAAGTAGGCAATTTTCGGGCTACCTCAGCCAAAAATTTCGTAGTCTCAAATTTTAGATTCACTTTTTTAAGGGCTACGAAATAATAGGGCTTAAAAAACTGCAATAAGTCCGCAATCGATTAACTCGTCTCGTTTTTTCAGAAATCCATGCAAAACAACTCCAGACAAGGTCTCACTTTAAACATTTATATGATCCTATTTTAGAAAATATTCGATACGTTATCCGATACACGAATGTAATGCGAACTAAACTATAAAATTTTTTTAGACTTGTTTTCTCAGGAAAAACATGATTGTATAATGTATAAAATGGGCGGTAGCTTACCTTAAATGGAAACCAGTCTCGATAAAGTACTTCTAAAAATTCTCTACGGACTAGTTTTTCTTGACTCCTGGATAACCTGTGTGGCTTCGGCAGTCACACAATGCCCACAATGAAATCACCCTTAATATATCAGAGAACACCACCTTATCGTTTAGCCAACCACCATTATTCCACCTCGGCCCAAAGTCTGGAACTGATCTCCTCGGCTCGGGTAGCGAAACTACTTATAATCATGATTGAAGACTCGTGGTGATCATGATGAATCCAAGTAGATTATGTATTCGCAATTTTTCTACCAACAATGCATACGTTCACACACAAACGTAATATTATACTTCATCACGCATATAATCTGGATGGACATTACATATAAACAAGTTAGTTTAGAAGCTCCATAAAAAAATCAAGCATTTACATTCAAGCATTTACATATGCACCCATCGCTTCCCCTGATTCTCGTCTGAATAAAAATACATTTACGGGTTGAACTTCAAAAATCGCGATTGTCGCCAGCACTAGAATAAAATCGAGTCCGAATGAATGTGTTTTCAAAACTGAGATGAATAATTAGGTATGTTAAAAAATTACAGGCGGCAATGCTAATTTTTAGGATAGATCCCATAAGTAGATCTTCCTTCGACGGTGTGCTGTTCCCATTTCTTTGATGTGGTCATCATTGTTAAGGCTTTCTCATGTATTTTACACGCTTGTGTGGCTCAACGCGAACAATGATGCACACGGCGAAGACGACGTGATGTTAAGGTTAAGGAAACCATGTTATATATGCATATCACAAAAAGAACAGACCTTAAACGGATAAATATGCTTGTTAATAATGTAATCTTTGCGTAAGAAACGATGATATAATGTGGAGTAATGGCCATTACAAAAAAGGCCAGGGAGAGGGCAACAATGGTTTATGAACTCTTTTCTCCTCCGAAAGTAACAATTTGAGTTTTTTCAGCCAACATTTTTTCGGTCTACTGGCTACAAGTGTGAATAAATGGGATACATATATTAAACAAAGTTTACGCGAAAAAGGTGGACGCACTTTCGTGGAACAACGTCAACTTTGCAAGTTCACTTGCGAAAATCGCAAATTCATTGTATATTTTATATTGTGTATGCTTCACTACTTGGTATAGTGTGTTGAGGAAGTTTAAAGCGATGTAAAACAGGAATACTACAACTACGGCTAACAGAGCACAAAAAAACTTTCGGTTTCATCGGAAGACCGGTTTGATGCTTACCAAGTAGACGGCGACTTCGGTGGCATTTTTTGCATATGCAATATATAAAATTCATTGCAAAGGTCCTAAAACGACATTGACGTGAGTTGAACCTGAAAGTAGGATATAAAAAGTAGTTTTTAAAATCAGACGAATTGGAAGCTCGTTTAAAATGTAAAAATTGAAGTTCTATAAATGAGACTGACTACTGCGCAGAAATACTGGCAAAATTGTTCATTTAAGCTTGAAATATTGAAAATCAGATTTGAAGTTGGCATTTTGTTTGGGGAAGAATAATTTTCCTCAATTTGTTGCCCGCAAATCAACTTTTTATGATTTTCCAATTTCCACTGGAAAGGACACTAATTGTAAATGGAGACGGAAAAACGTTTTCTTTGTAGCTTCCAGACAAGATTTCCACTTTCCAGGCTTCCAGCCAACCGTGAAGTTTAACAATGGACAATGCGACTTGGTAACAGAGAAACCGGCTCGTTTTATGGTTTCTTGATGATGCTGTGGAAGTTGAAATGGTTGAGGAGTCACGTTGATCATCATGAATGCAAATATAAGCTTTTTCCAGCATTTTTTGACTTTATAACTGTTTTCACACACAAAAGCTACGGAATACACGGCACGGTGAATCCTCTATAATTATTATGGAAAAAACTGGACTCAAGCCTAAAGATCTAAAGGATAAGGGGAACGCGTCATAAAATTGGCGTGTGTTACGTCAGTGAGCAGAGAGTCATTATATATTTAATCAAAGAAAATCTACGCGACTCTCGGCTATATATGAAATAAGCCTTTGATTATAATAAGAAAACTGGCAGAGCAATTTCCTTGTGAAATTGACGTGAAGCGATAATCATGAAGAAAAAAGTGTGGAAACCGGGTAAATCTGACGATTAGGTACTCTCCACTCGTCGACATAGTTCACAACAACAGGAGTTCCCCTTTTTATACGAAAAATAGAGATGAATGTGATGAGTTTAAAACAAACGTGTAATTTTCGTAATAAAGAGCAATAGACAAAGAGAAATAGGGAGAGAAATTTTTATGAATCTACCAGAAAAGAATGATATGTTGAAATGTAGTCTTTGCGTAACTAGAAATGCAACGATTACGAATGATGTATGTATATCTTTTTAGTTTGTGCACATATAAAGTCCATAATATTTTGCATGTGTTATAATACCCCTTTTCATAAACTTAGATTGCAAATGCGTCTCCGGTGAAGCGTCCAAGAAAGTTCAAGAAACTTTTCATAGGAATTTACAATGAGTAATATAATAGAGCAAGAAGAGTAATTGTAGTATGAGTGTTGTAATACTGGATTTTGAAACTTCGGCGCATGGAAATATCTTCCTCCAGTGTGGAAACCCACAATATAAATTACACTGGAAATTATAATTGATCTCATTATTAGTCAGGAAGGAGCATCTGAAAAAATATTGCTACTTTATAATTAATAAGGATATTTAGGAGTGCAAACGAAGTTTATGGGTGTACTACAAACATAAGTAGCCATAATTTATGACATTACAACGAATCCTGTTTAAGATTTCTCTCTTGTATGGAGATATTCTCGCCCTCAGTCATCGCGATGACCGAAAACAACTGAAAGTTGCAGTCGGGCCTGTGATGCAACAATGATTCCAGTATGTAAAACTCAAGGTAGTAAATGTAATTTGTTGCGAAATAAGATGGAAGACGGTGGCAGCCATTGATGCATACACCAATTAACTTTAACTGAAATCTCTTCTCCATGAATCTTTAACATGGTAATTTATAAACAATCAAAGATCATCGAACTGCGCACCTAATCTTATGGAAGATTAAGCAATTTAAACTTCACTAATTTACGTCCGCCAGGAGTAAGTTTATTGTTGTATTACAGTGGTCAAAGACCCAAGCTGTTATTTCGACATTTTCCAAAAATGCATGAGCAAGTAAATTCTCCCGTGTAATTGTAGAGTTTTATTTCATTTTCACACTGCACACAATACAAAATTTGTTCAGAATTTTTTCGTCAACACTAAACCGTAATTAACTCTTTTGCAACAACTTCAAGCTACAACTATGAAATCTGAGAAAGCGAGTTCATATTAAATCCATACATTTAAGCTTTATAAAGTCAACGAAAGAAACTCTCTGTTTCTTACTTAAATATAGAAAACCTAAATTATCATAATTTTTATCGCTCGTCTAACTGCTTATCCCTTGTTATTACGCTCTCGTCAAATTCTATTACGTAGTAAGTGATTCCGTTGTGCCACTGGGCAATAACTTTGGCAGGCTGTAACCGTGAAAAAAAAATTACAGTTTCATCTTCAAATAATGCATTGTTCTAATAAATATGATGGTTTGCAAAAACACAAAAACAGTTAAACGTAAACGCAAGCCTTGCGTAAACACTTACAAACCCAGAAGTTTCCAAAATCCCTTCCACAATCCCCGCATTGAACGCTGCGCAATTCAGACTGCCCTTGTCTTTTGGAATGGATATGAAGCGATTTACTAACGGCTCCTTTTCTATAATGTAGTACTGCCTGCTGTCGTCTGCAGAATGCTCTAGTTTGTCTGCCTCCTTTCCGAACAGCGTCTGCAATTCATTAAAAAACCCAAAGACAACAGGTTACACATATTCTCCGTACTATTTTTCCAAGCAAACATTCCAGTCTTAACTTTATGTATGCTTAATTTACCTTCCAAACTGTGGACCTAATGAACAACAAAATATTCAGGAGTTTCACCTCCCTCTTGTAATTCTTCTCTCGGAGGACAATCAAATCGATGATCTTTAGCCCAACTTGTTTCCCCATGTCCGACAGCCTTTAAAAAATCACAAAAATGTACTCAATGCAAAATAGCAACCAATACCAATCATTCCTTCATTATATAAATTCCTAACGTTTTCCTTACTTATTCTGGAGCTCCGACAAACTATTACTTCGATTCTGGCAGTACTGCACCATTTCCGAGAAGAGGAGGGCGAAGCAACTGAGATGAACCTCGTTCTTCCCTTTGCTCAACGTCTTGTCCAAAATGCTCGTCTTCGCCTTCGACTGGATTAGGGTGATCATGGAGGCCAAGTTGGCGTCGCCAACTCCGTTGCTTCCTCCCTCCTGGGGCTGCATCCCTCCGAATCCTTCCCTTTTCCGACAAAACGATGAAAACCAACAAAAATCCTTCACAAGTTTACTAATTCTCGTCGAAAAACACTATTAAATTTTAATATGTTGTTAAATTCTTTTGACAGTGACACACTCGGTCCATTTGTCACTGACAACTTAAAAAATGAAAGTTCACATTAATGTAAATACAACGCGGAAAAGTTGACACTGTCAACAATAATATTTTGCTTTTAAATTCACTCCTTTCATGTAAAGGTACGTCAGACATATCAACACCACATCCATGTAGTGAGCAAATGACCATTCAAATTTCGCGGGAAGCTCAAGTTTCCCCAATGACGCAGGTTCAATAGAGACAAAGATTTTTCTCCAAAATTTCAACTTTTTTTTGCATTCGACAAAACGCTTTTGGAGTTTGAAATCGTCTTTTGATTTTGGCGTTTGCGTTCAAATTTGGAATCCAAGAAATGAGTTTGTGTTTACTTTAATTTGAAAATAATTTGACGCTCCGATTAACTAATTTAAAATTTGCAAAAGTTTAGGCGATTTCTAGTGTTTTGTTGAGAGAGAGAGCGTTTTAGATATTTTTAACGGTTTTTAGGATTATACTGGATAAATATTTGTAATTTTGTTAAAGTTTTTGTCACGCTAACAAACGTAGGATTTGGAGCATTCAGTCAAGATGGAAGCAAGCTTATCAACTGGACAAGACGCTGAAAATGATGACAAGGTATGAATATGAAATCTGGAGCCTGTATTTGTATTCTTTGATATTTGTACGCGTTGACAAGATATTTGAGCTATTCAAATTGGGACTGATGTACCATGTACCTATTTGTTTTGTTGAACACCCTGAATTTTTGTAGAAAGAGAAGAAAGTCTCTGGAGTGAAGCGAAAGCTGGAGTTTCCCCTGTCGAACACCAACAATGACTCTCCAGTGATGGCGATTTGGGCGGAAGACATTATCCTGGAACCGGGCAACGTTCGCTTCCCTATTCGCGTAGTTTTGGTGGACAGTCGGCTCCGAACTCGGTTTGACCGTCTTGTCCAGCTCCCGAAGAATACGACGACTCACATTTACCGAGTGTTGGACCACGGGATTCCGTGGCAGCATTTGCAGTCAGGTATTTCGAGATAAGATGGTAGTGGTGATTGTAATTGGTAAATTGTGAGCTTCTACAAGCCGTGTGGGTGCCTGTTTCTGTTTCAGGACTGCTTTTGGAAGATGTAAAGAAAAACATTCTCGAGCTCACCAAGGGGAAGCGCGTGGTGCTGTATGATGCATGGAAAACAATTGGACTTTTTGGATTTAGTGAGCAGCAGCTATCTCGATTACGAATTTATGATTTAAAAACTGCTGGGTAAGTACTAAAATATTTTTGTAATTGGTTTATAGTATTTTGTACAAAGTAAATAAAAACTTGTCAAATTTTGTAACATATAAATATAGGAGATCACAGCGACCTGATGGAAGGCCGATGTCATTTTGGGAACTGGTTCGAGCTAAACTTGGCTACACTTACAGTGGAAAGCCTGGAAATTATGATACTGTAAGTGCAGACTTTCATCTATCACTCTACCACTTGAAGGTTCTCAATCATTTTTTGTAATATTCTAGATTGAACTAACCGACTTTGTGATGAGGATTTTCATTCGTTACAAGCGCGAAGCGGAAGCGGACTGCGCAAAAAGAAATCCTGAGCTTTACGCGCGCCTCAGAGGTTTACCTTCAGCACCAGCAACAACTCCGAACCCATCTTCTTCATGAGTGCTCTTTTGCATGTGCTAACTGCTAGCCAAAGTCAAATGATTTTCAAATGTTTTACCACAACTTAATATTTATTAACATTAGATAATTAATTCACCGTATTCAACGTTTTTTCTTAAAATAAGATACTGCAATACTCAATGGATCCTATTTCTGGGAATAAATATAATATACTTTATACGTACAATATTTATGAAGTATATAAATCACATTGAAAATATCTCTTAAGTAATTAATCCGTAACATTCTTATTTCTGCCGTTTCTAATCCAATTAAACAGTCTGGCTTTACACTCCTCTCACTTCTGATCCAAATTCACATTTGTGGCAGACAGCTACCACACCTCGCAGATAGAAAAGTAAGTATATAAAGTTTGTATATCTACCAGAACAACAACTACGCAATTTTTCAAGAATAATAGCATGGTAGCTACATACATACTTCAAAACATGTCATTTCTAGCTTATAAGTTAAATATTAAGTGTGTGAGCTATATACTTGCATAGGAATTCCTGTTTGGACAAAAGCATGATGAACATGTGGACTTGAAATGTGCATAGATAGGTATACAAATCAAATGTCATTATTGACTTGACATACTGACATTGTTCAACAGTAAAGACAAAGAGGTACGCGTTCAGTAAAACTCTTCCTAATGTAGTTTTATCTCTCAGACCATCATCATCCCCCAAAACGTTTTATCAAAAACAACACAGTCGTCTGTTTTGCTGAATATTGTTTTAGCAGCGTCATAAGTAAATATTTTAATTGATTAAGTTGGATTAGTTAGCTCATAATTATCTGGCACCTCTGTTCGGCAAGTCTTTCACTTTGTAAATCCTCACAAGCCAATGCTCCGTGGTGTACGCCTCCTCTAAAACGTCCAACTCGAAGTCCTTGTTCCCAATTTCAGCGTTTCGAACGCGGTCGTATCCTGTCGGCTTGCCTCCTTCGGTGTACATGGATCCAAAACGATAGTAGCAGAGCTTGTACATGAGGCAGTTCAGCATGGTTGAGGACCCTTCCCTGTCAATGCGGAACTCGCCGTTGGGGCTGTAGTAGTCTTGCTCCTTGATGTGGCTCCCACGGTCAGTGCTGCCTCCAATACGAACCATCCACAAGAATTTGTTAATATCTGCGTAGGAAGAAAAAAAACTATTAATCTGCACTGCACAAAAATAATGACTGGTAATTCTGGAAAAAACGTTC
Organism: Alloscopus bannaensis; assembly: GCA_027743745.1. NCBI lineage: Eukaryota > Metazoa > Arthropoda > Collembola > Entomobryomorpha > Entomobryidae > Alloscopus > Alloscopus bannaensis. Next base: position 8,152 of record JAHZMW010001422.1, on the reverse strand, counting down.
TAAAACGTAAGATGTGCCGAATGTTTACCATCAGAGGAGTATCCTGTGAGACCACCGAAAATAACCAGAACGTAGTCCACATCGAGCTCCCTCATGATTTCGTACGCCTTATCTTCTGGAGACGCCATCGCTTGACCTACTCGAGAAATGTGAGTATTGTTCCAAGTATTATTGTCGACTAATATCGTTCTGTTCGCCATAGCTGTTATCTGATAGCCGTAATCCCACCACGACATTATTTTTGCATCCTATAAAACACAGTAAAAGATATTGTTACCGACATGATAAAAATATCATTAGTAACTTTCTGCGTGATCATCTTGAATAGATTTTTATTACCGGAGGGGTATTCATTCGAAGCCAGTAGTAGGCTTCCCGAAAGTCATCAAAAATAATCAGAGAGCCGTCATAAGATCTAGCGGAGAGCACGATACTTGGACTGCTGTAAGCCTCCGACGTGACCCAAGTGCAGTGAAAGGCGTACATGACAAGGAAAAATGTCAGCATTCCAACAAATGCCAAAGAAATCTGAAAAAGAACAAAATACGAATAATTATACAACAAACTTCTTAAAAGTGATTACGTAGTTTATACTAACTCCAACTGAAAGAAATCATGAATGTTGAAAGTACTAACCTCGTTTTTCCTCCCTTGAATCGCCTGCTCCTTAGGCTTTACTGTTCGTTTTTCCTGGTTTTTACCTCCTTGATCAATGTCCTTCATAAATCGTCCGAGAAGTGATGACACGGCTGTGAAAGGCGTACATGACAAGGAAAAATGTCAGCATTCCAACAAATGCCAAAGAAATCTGAAAAATAACAAAATACGAATAATAATTATACAACAAACTTCTTAAAAGTGATTACGTAGTTTATACAAACTCCGACTGAAAGAAATCATGAGTGTTGAAAGTATTAACCTCGTTTTTCCTCCCTTGAATCGCCTGCTCCTTAGGCTTTACTGTTCGTTTTTCCTGGTTTTTACCTCCTTGATCAATGTCCTTCATAAATCGTCCGAGAAGTGATGACACGGCAATCCCACCAAGTACACACATCACTGGAGCCAAGACCAGCATCAAACGGACCATGACTCCCTAGTTTACAAATTATTTACATTTTTTTAATTAGAATTCATCCACATTTGTTACGCATTGTAGTTTCTTCTATACAAACTTACTGCAAAGTAAATGCTCGTCATTCCGTAAAGGATGATGAAAATATTGGCATCATTCAGGTTGGAGAAGCAACAATACAAGCCCACAGGGAACAAAAAGACAAGGAGTTGAAGATCAAAGTAAAAGGAGCTCCATGCGGTCGGTTGATGTTCAGAAACAGAGGCAATGATTGGAATGTTATTCTTGGCATATGATGGATCCAGGAGGGAGTAAAACCTTCCGGTCCACGGTGAGATTTTGCCTATTGAAAGCAAAAAATAAACCCGTAAGTTAAAGTATCACATACGCAACAAAAAAAATTAGTTTATCATTATACAGAAAATATAGTTCCTTACCAGTAATCATTAACACACTGCCTGCAGCAATCACTGTAACTCCTACTAGAGTGATTAACGCATGGAATAGCACGTCAAAATTTTCTTTGGACATTTTTGACTTGAGGTAGTCCACAAACGCTAAAATTTGACTGAGACCAAAGACACCCAAAGCCTGTACAAACAAAGCATAAGATTTATTTTTAGGAAAAACATAATTGTATAAATGTATTTGTTGTATTGTATGTGGTCGAAAACTTACCAACATATGCTCGGAACTCTGAACTGGCTGGAATCCCACAAACGGAATCTGCATGGAAAGTATGGTTCCAATGCAATACAGTGTACTGTACGCCACGTAAATTCGATGAGAGAATCGACCAGTGATCATCAACGTGAAGACGTGAAGAGGAATCAAATTGATCAGAAATACGTAACCTCCCCAAGATGAAACCTATTAAAAAAGTCAACACTTGTTAACACATGCCAATTGCAAACGTATTTTGTAACACATTAAGTCAAACTGGTCAAAGTCATTTAATTACTCACCATGTAAAAGTATGCCACAGAACAAACGGCGGCCCAAGACACGGATCCAGACTTCACCGCTTTAATCCAGGTGTAGTAGGTTAGCAGCATACAGAAAATGGCATATCCCTTCGTTATCATAAGAGCCGGCAACCGATCGCGATATGTAGCCAGGAACAATAGCAATCATCACTGCAGCCGTGAGTCCAGCGCCTTCATCCTGTCACACACAACAAAATAGTTAATTCCTTTCGTTCCTGCCGCACATTTTGTTGCAAATAAAAATCTTGAGCTCCAGTACCTTCAGCTCTTTAGTGAGTAAGTAGGTGACAATGGTGGTAAAACTGGAAAAGAGTGGAGCGAGGAACACGCACACATTCCGGATGTCAATAGCGAAATTGAAAAAGTTCAAAAAATTGTGAAGCACTGCCGACGTGACCATAAGTCCGTGGATAAATGGTGCCCCCAATAATACGCCCGAGTGGATACCAGGCTCGGTCATCAAACCAATTGTGAAACGAGTAGTAGCCCTCCTCTGCCAGGTACTTTGTTGTTCGGTAGTTGAAATAAGGGTCAAACTCGTGAATCACACTCTCATACCGGAGCACAGAGAACAGTCTCGTTGAGAAAGCTGGAACATTAAAAATGTAATAAATTTATACAACATTTAACGTAATAAGTTACAAAACAAAGTTAAAAACTTTTGTAAACTCACAGAGAATGGCCCCGAGCGACAAAATGCTGAGTTTCAACAGTGTCTCATACTTTTGTGCCGTTGTATCCCCACCTTTACTCTTCAACAGTTTGACAGCCATGATTGAGCACCTTCCAGAGTTCCAGTTGACAGATTACTCTCTAAAAAAACCGGAAGATTTCCTTCTGTCAAAAACAAAAACAAAATAATGTTTATCATCCACAAATGTCAAACCGGATACCTCGACAATTCGACCAAAAAGTCAGTGACATATTACAAATTTCTAAGAAACGACAACTGTCAACAATCACTCACCGATTCAAAAGATGACGTCAGCAGGTGTCCTCCAGGTGCCTGAAACAAAAGGTGACAGTTGAAGTGTTTTCCCACTGACAGAAATGTCGAGCCGGTCCGTGTCGCCTCTCAATGTCACAAGTGTCCCAACCAAACTCGAGGAGTGGAGAAGGTGACGACGTGACAGGTCACAGATGACAGAAGGAGGACGACAATAACACAGCAATTGTCATTTGGAGCAAGAGTATGGAAGAAAATGCCGAAACTCAAATCTGAAGTTGTTCCCCCGCTGAAGTCGTGGCAAGTTTTTATACACAGTCCATGTATGTACTCCACATCACTTTCCACAGAGTTTCCTATCTTGTAAACACAGCCAGGAAAGTGTATTCATAAAAAATGCTCACATGCATAGCACTCTGCAGAGAGGGTGCATCCAGGTTGACTTTCTGGGGCGTATTACGATTTGTTCATATTGCCCCAAATTTTTGTTTTTGGTGTGGTGGGGAGCAGAATGAGTGTAGTGATTTGTTGGGCTGAATCATAATCATGAGACTAGAACACATTGCATTGACAGAGGACAGGTAAAATCGTTTGTTGTTCGCAAGAAACGTTTCTCTCCACAGACACAGAGGTGAAGCGGAGGTTTGTTAATATTTGGTTAAAACGCTCGTTAAATTTGTTGTATTTATAATTTGTATTTAAATTTTTGTGTCTGCGACTTGTCGTGTCTGTTGAGGTGATTTCCGTTGCATTTAAATGGAATTATGTCATTTGTATTTTTTCAATCAATTTAGCATTTTTGACTACTGACAGGTGCGTCGTGACATTTAAAAAGGTGGCTGACAACTGTCGGAACTTGAAGCTGTTTGTTGGAATTGCATTGTGGCCGGAGGAGGGCCCTGTGTTCGGAAGGACCTTCTCTGGGGAAAGGACTTCATCATGGCAGTCCATTCGTCAGCGGCGAATTTGTTGCTGTCGGCGGAGTTGGGGGAGACGTCTCCGATTGAAGACTCGGACGACTGCTCCAGTGACGAGGAGGTGCCGGAGGATGCTGTCATACTGAACCAGTTGAGTGAGTGCTCGTTTGGATTATAAATTGATTAATTTTTATGTTTTATGTCTTGTAATAAAAATGGTGATGAAGGGTTGACGATGGCACGTTTTATTTGCTTTTTTAGAACCCAAGCAGGAGGAACTGAGGCACTTGTATATAAATAATCTAGTCGAGGAGGAGTCTGAGGATGATATCCACAAAATGAACGAAATTGAAGATCGCAATTACCAGGTAAAATGACGAAATTGGAAAGAGGGTTGGATTTTTTGTCTGAGATGATGATTTATGTCTTGTTACATAACCATATAACACCAAGTTGTCAAAGATAAAAATGTTCGAAATTGAAACAACAAAAAATCGAGTTCCCTTTCATCTTGTATAAAGCATTAATTTGTATTAACGTGTCAGTTTAATGGGTTGGTATTAAATAGCGAAATATTTAAAATCGTGTTGATGTGATGTTTGTAATTCTCAGATTGAATTGTTGGAAATGGCCAAGAAAGCGAACATAATTGTATGTCTCCCAACTGGCTCTGGGAAGACGTTCATAGCTCTGAAGTTGACTGAATATTTGCTCCCGAGTGCCATCCAGTATGGATTCTTGTTTATAATTCCAGAAATGTATAAACTGTAATTTGTCAGGTTAATTTTTGACTATTAGAGCTAATGTTATTTTTACTTGCACCACACAGGAATAAACAGAAAATCGTGTTCTGTGCAAATAATGTGCCGCTGGTGAACCAACAAGCTGCATACTTCTCGAGCAATCTCTCCAACACTGCAACGAGCGACGATAAGCACGTCCGCGCTGTTACTGGAGATTTAAATGTTGATATTTGGAAGCAGGAACAGTGGAACGAAGTCTTGAATTCCTGTGACGTAAGCGAATTTCGCATTTTACAGTATGGTCAGCATTAGTTAGAAATCATGGCTTATTCTGGACAAACCGAAGCTGGAATTGATTGACTCATTGTAACTTTTTCTTGCAGATTTTAGTAATGTCCACCCAAATTGTTTTGGATGCTATTACGAAGGCGTATGTAAAGTGGAGTTGAGATCAAGCTGTTGATCTTGGATGAATGTCATCACGCCCAGAAAAATCATCCGATGGCAGAGGTGAGATTGAGGAAGCGGAAAAAATTACAATTTAGCCACATTTAAGAAGCATTCAGTGCCTGTCACCTGTGGGTAATGTCGGTAGGAATTTTGTACGTATTCTTGTTTTTTAAAACAGCTAATGAAGTTGTACTGCGAGCAGAAAGCCAAAGGAAATAAAAACATACCCAAAGTTTTGGGGCTGACGGCCACCATCATTGCGGGGAAGTCAAAGGTGGAAAACATCCCCAAAGAAATTAAAGATATTGAGGAGCTACTGTGCTGTCGAGCAGTTACTCACTGGGATTACGAGAATGTTCTCAGGTTTGCATTTTGTTAATCAATTTACAGAATAATATCAACCGTTATATAATCGGTAATGTGTGTGTGTTGTTATTGTTGGTAGGAATTCCACAGACACCCTTGTTGAAATTAAAAGATACGACGTAAACTATAAAGAGAATGATCCTGTGTGTGGATACCTGACAAGCCTTATCTCGCTTTTAGAAGTTCTACCCAAGACAGCGATATCAGATGACGAGATATCACCTTTGTCTGTAATCAATCATCCGTCTCTATTCTCCGAAGATCAAATCTTCCAGAAGAATAAATCACCGATTAAATCAATCAAGCAAAGTATGACTGATTTGCGGAAGACGTACGTTGAGTTGGGTAAGGTGGACGGTTACATTGAAGTACACGTTTTTCTAACTTTATTTTACATTTATAGTTTTTTATTTGTTTAGGGCCATACTGTTGTAAAGTAGCAACTATCATCAAGATGATAGATACTCTGCAGGCAATCAACGAACTTGAAATGTCAGAAGGCAGTGGGGACGATAGCAGCTCCCCTAGTGAAAGTGGTGATGGGGAAATCAGGGAAGAGAACGGACCAATTGGAGTTGTGAACTTGTTGTATCAAGTGTTCACAACTCTGACGCAATTTCTACAGGGCTTGGAAGAGGAAATGCAGAGATCTGTGATGGGAGCAGGGATTGACATGACGTCCCCCAAGGCAGAGGCTCATATGGTGATGAACTGCGTTTCGGATAAAGTCAAACTCTTGTTACGAATTGTCAAGTCGAGGAAGTAAGTACCCATCTCGCTTCCCCTTGTGTACATTGTTTTTAAATGTATTTATTGCACCGTGTTTTAAATAAATTTATTCCTTAATTTTTATCAAATTGCAGACCAAATGCCACAACCAATCCCGAAGACGTTTTATGCGGAATAGTTTTTTGCCAGAGACGGATTACTGCTTATGTTCTTCGCTGGTATTTAGCGGTAAGATGTAACTGTTTGTGAAGCCTCATGAAATGTGTTTGCGTTGAATAACGATTCATTATGTTATTTATATTGGATTGCACAGAAAGCTGTCGAACATTGTCCGGAGGAATTTGATTTTGTAAAGCCTGATGTGGTTGTGGGTCACTCTACTGTTGTGACCAATACTGATGAAGCCCGGTTTACAGCAAAAAGACAAATGACTGTCATTCGAAAGTGAGCTTTTTTCTATGACTTTGACTTTGATAATGGCAAACTAAGTACTTCCTGATTTAAACATGGTTCATGCATTCGTTCTGCCTTTTCTTTTTTCTTCGTGAGAGTTGGCTTTTAACCTTTGTTGTCAATTTTAATCCAGATTTCACAAGAAAGAGCTGAACTTGTTATTAGCCACCCGGGTTGTGGAGGAAGGACTGGATGTTCCTTCTTGTAATTTGGTTGTTCGTTTTGATACAATTCAAACGTATCCTTCGTTTGTTCAGGCGTGTAAGATAACAATTGAAATGTAGAAAGTCCAGGTGAACACAAGATAACATTGACTTTTCATAACTTTATTACTTGATTGCAGTGGGCAGGGCTAGAAAATCAGGAGCGAAATGTTTTGTAATGATCGATTCTGCGGAGGAAGGCGTTGAAACTAAGAAAATTAAAAGTTTCATCGAGTTCAACCGGGCTCTCTCAGACGCTTTGAAAAAGAATGCACTTCATGTAGGAGAGAATAAGAATGACAAGGTGGCCGAGTTTGTAGTTCCTATCGAGCCGTTTCGACCTGGTGATGATCCCAATGGACCTGCCATCACGCATATTGAAGCGATTTCCCTTGTTCATAGGTATTTATAGTTGAGGAACTTAAAAATATCTCCAAGTATTCTTTGTGCACCAGGAATTTGTATTGAAGGTGACTTTGCGTTTTGTGCAGGTATTGCTCAGGCTTGTCGTGCGACAGACTTGGTGCTCTCGTCCCAATATCTTGGTGGACGCAGGAGAAAAACGGACATATATCCTTAGGCTTCAAGGCCTATGTTCAACTTCCTACACTGTCTCCTGTCAAAGAAGTTGTGGAGGTTTGTGAAATAAAAATTTTGTATTTATAACTTGTTAAACGCCGCTTCAAGGCGCTAATTGTAATGGCTTAACTCTCGAAGGGTCAATTGATGCCTGATAAAACACTCGCTAAGCGATCTGCACATTTGGAAGCCTGCAAGAAACTATATGAAGCAGGAGAATTTACTGATAATTTGTTGCCAAAACCGAGGTCGATTGATGACTACAAATGCCAGTTTCTAGATGATTTGCAAGTGGAATACAAGGAAGAGAAGGAGCGAGCTTCGAAGAAAGTCGGGAGTCGTGTTCGCGTTCAGTGGTATTCCAAAAAGGTTAGCGATTTTTTAACATTGTAAAAATTACTATTAGCGAGTTTTTTTATGTTATGCACTCCGTTTTAATCATTATGTTTTAGAAACCAGAAGCACTTGAGGCAAGTAGAGTGGTGGCAAACGCGGCAGTTTTCGTATACAGGATCGTAATCAAACTTCAGCAGTTTCGTGGAGATGAAAGGGCTCAGGGTTTGTACAACTTTAAAAAGCACTTGCAGTGTTATGGAATTGTCACTTCGGCTAATTTGGAAAATGTAAGCTCAAACAAAAATATATCATATCACATTGATTAGAGACGCGGTAGTGGCAACAGGTTTATTTCTACATTAACTGATTTGT
>JAHZMW010001421.1:0-11044 GCA_027743745.1 Alloscopus bannaensis | reverse complement strand
ATGACGGCCAAACGGCCGGACGGCCGGATAAACGGACAGACACACCGTGCATTCTTATAAGTATCCTTTCACTCACATGCTTCGCATGTTCATTTCAGTCTCCTAATAAACTTTTAAAGGCGAATTCGATAACCCCAAGGAGTAAAATTAAATACTTTACCCGTGACACATGAGGATCCTGACTTAAAGTGACTTCCTCCACTTTAGCCTTCGTTTCCGGAAGCCAGGCTGAAAAATTAAAAAAAAAGTTTAACATGAGAAATAAAATGAAAAGCACGGCATTTTGTTGGAAACTTACGAGGATCAACTACAGCAATTGATTCCACTCCGATTCTGCAACATTTAACAAAAAAATTAATACAATAAGTTCCAATTAAGCGATATAGATTTAAATGTTCAAGTGCCGTGAGGTAAGTTTGAAAGCAAATACCGTGGTGAAGGTAGTGTAAACTCGATTCCCGGAGGCGGTGCCTTGAACGAGCTATTTTCCTCCATCCTCGGCCAAACCTGGTGTCGACACTTCCACAAAACTTGGAATCGAAGCAGCGCATTCATCCTGGTATTCGGGTTGTGATGTTCAAAGTCTGACTGGAGAAGAGCTCGAACCTGCTCCGGAACCTTGACTCCAGCCATGATAAGCAATGCGGCAGAGCAAGAGCTCACCTATTCAAACACAGCGGTCAGTACAACACTAACACATGCATGCTCATGTAAAAATTGTCAGGTACCTGAGTATCCGGCTCAAGAAGAAGCTCCCAAGCGATCGGCACCAACTGCAGAAACTGCTCATCCGACAACAACGACCCCGACTTGATCAACACCGAGAACAAAGAATGGAAGCCTCCCTGCACCTGATTCTTGATGTACTTCAAAATCGTCGACTCCTCGTGCCTCTCCTTCGCAGTCCCCTTCTGCCCAATCCTTTCCCCCGGCGCCGGAACTGGATCCAGCAAACTCATCCCGAAGGCCGACACCGTCGCACTGGCAAACCCGAACTCCTCTCCGTACACTTTCCGAACTCCCTTCAGCAGTCGAGATACCCCTCGCATCAACCTCCGAGGACACATCGGGTGGCAAAATCCTTGATGAATACACCTACAAACAGATCCACTCAATATGATACTTACCACCACCTTCAAACTCCCACCTCGCCCCTTTTCCGATCCCCAAGATATTTTTAAGATATTGGTTATCATCTTACCGGTAGTTCAAAGAGGACAGGAATTCGATAACCGTGTTAATCCAACCCATGTACAAATGGTCATCGTCCCCACCGCCGGTGCCGTCCTCATTGCTGAGCACTCCAGGGGACTCATCCCCACTGTGTTCGGATGTCTCATCGGACACCGAGCTTACCTTTCGTTTTCCACTTGTCAGCGAGTCTGAGCGTATCATGGCTACATATACAGAGTGGGTTAATCAGTGAACAACTACTGGTTATCTCTCTACATTATTGAGTGCGAAAGCTAAAATTGTTAATATCAAATGAAATTGAGCGGACAAGCGGTTATCAAAAAGGAATAAGATAAGAACTAACAATCACTGTCTCCGTCCTTTTTAGACCTTTGCAGCTTAATACTTCGTCGGCGAAACGAGGACCCACTAGGAGTCCCTCGTCGAAGCAAAAGTGGTCTTACTTTCTTATCTGCTGCAGTCGTCGGAGTGGCGCTCGCCCCGGAAGTCGGCTTTGCATCTGGCTCCTAAATTGGGAAGATGATAAGCAAAATAATATACTGTGCTGAAAGGAACTACATTTTTTTCGCCCTTTTGGAAGCTGCAGTTTAAAATCACTACAGAGTGATAGTCTTATCGACTTTGAGCTTATCGGTAAGTAGCAGTTTAAAAAATGAAATAATGTGTGAAAGCGCACATGCGGAACGTGAGCCGTCTTCTCGCCGCCACTCTCGGTGGACTCGAGGTCGTTCAGGATGAAGCTGATTTTACGCTCCCCAGCAGCTGCCGGAGGGGCTGGGGGATGGTCAGAGATGCTCTGGAGGGAGTGGGACGCTTGGGATTGTCCCATGGACGACAAGCCTAGAAGTTTTTTCCTAACTTAACTTTTAAATATAGAAGTATGTCATTCTGATTATGTTACAGTACCATAACTCCAACGGCGAGCTCCACCGGTCATCACGGGCTTCGGGGCGACCTCCTTCTCCTCCTTGGGGGGTGGGGGAGGCTGCTTCGGGACTGCACTGGCCTTTGGCAAAGTCTGAACAGAAATGGATAAGCCATCAGAAAAAATCCTTCGATTCGACTTCATTTCATCCGGCTTATCATGCCCTCCATGCCTTACCTGGTAGGTCTCCCGCATAAAGGATGTTATCTCGAAGAGGAGCATACACGACAAAATCTGGAGGGCCAGCGGACATTCCGAACCATCCGTGATGCTCGCTGTTGTCAAATTACAAAAAAAAATCTGCCATTAATCCACAGTTATTTTATCTTCAAGATAAGCTTCAGTTCATTTTAAGTACCTTCGTCAAGAAAGTCTTCCTCATCATCTCGAAGACAAAGCTCCTTCTGCTTCGCCTCATCGGACAAATCCAAGTCCACAACTTTTTGCTTGTTTGCCTTGATAAACTCTTCCATTCTGGCGTTAATTGCCTTATCGAAAAAATCGAAAAATTAGCGACATTTGACAGTGACATCGTAGGATACTAATCTATATCAAAATTAAAACAATTACTTCGCCCCAATGAAAGAACATTTTCCCGGAGGTCCTCTGAAGACCATGAGACTTCGACCGGGACCCCGCCGACTTGCCCGCCATCCCCGCGCAGGACGGGCGGAAAATCGGGAACTTCATCCAGAGCGGCCAGTGACCTCGGTTACAGGAGTGGACGAGGTAACAGCACTCCAACATTATACAAGCTCTGGCGACCACAACGGTTTTCGGCTACAATATGAAGTCAAAATTTTATAATAGGTAAACAACAAGGAACGTTTTTGTTGTGTGTAATCATATAAATTTTTACCAAGTCTAGCAACGCTGCCATCAGCCCCGCATCCGGAAGCGAGCCCGGCTGCGTAATCTCGAGCAAAAAGCCGAACCTCAACATCCCATCCTTGATAACCACCTTGTTCACCAGCCTCCTCTCCTTCAACACCACAAACTCACTGGTCTCCCCGATGACATTTTCGTTCTGCACATTCTCCAACGACCCCCTCCTGCTAATGCCCCCCGCCAAACTTTCCTCATTTGTGGAGTCCCTTTTCATCTTCATCTTCTTCAGCCTTTCCTCCACCCTCCGCTTCGCCTTCTGCACAATGGTGGCCTGCCGCATGGTCCGCTTCGGCTCCGAAATCGCGGTCCCGGAACTGCTGAAGTTGGAGTCATCATAGTCCACATTGTCCAACGACTTTTCCGTCGTGGAGCCCTTCGTCAGCCAGCTCACTAGGCGGGACTCCTTCTTGCCTGATCGCTTCGCAACTAAGTCGACCTCACTCGATTTCGGGGTAAGTGTCGCATGCTTCCGGGAGAGAGTGCCACTTGGACTTTCTCCGGTGTTGTCGGTGTCGCCCATGCTCTACAAAGTGAAAGTACACACTTTCTCCACCATGTTTTTTTATTACTTCCTCATTTCTTCCGACTCTTGGAGAAAGCTTAATAACTTACGGCACACGTGGAACTCGAGCTTTTCTTCTTGAAGAACCCCTTTTTATTACTGGACCCACTGTGAGGACCACCCGAGGTTTCGTCCATTATGAAATATGACGGAGAGCTCTCCTCCATCGGGATGGTACGCCTGTCAAAACAACATTTCCCATCACTCACTTATCATCATTTGGAGCACATCTTTTGTACAGGAAATAAAAGCCGTGCTGTCTCTCAATGGATTTCGTGCTCAAGCTTTAACCCACTTTCTCCCAAGTGAAAGTCTTGTAATACCTCACTATCCTTGTCGTCTGCGTTTGCCTCGCATCCCGCTTGTTAGGCTTATCAACCTGAAAGCATCCGGTGAGACATCAACTTTCTCTACTTTCTCCAAATAATTTGATCTACTTCTCAATTCATTTCACTCACCGAGTCCAGAAGAGCGGAGAGGGCTGCCTTTCTAAACGTGTTCCCATCGTTTTCATACACATAATTAACAAACTGCCGAACATCGCAGTAGAGAGCCTAAAGAGAAAGCGGAGAAAGCATGAATCTTCCCACCAAATGTTGCGTCCCATTATTGTGAAAGCTAGGCTTTCTCTGATGCAGCATTTTTTTTTTGTGCAAAAATTTCATTTCATATTCCGCTCACCATATTCTCTGTGGCACGGAGCTCCTTTGATACTGCGGCAAGTCGAGTAATTAGCTTTTTGAACACGGCTTTGAAAATATGACACTCCACACGGTTGTTGACTTGTTCCAAGCCATTGACGTAGCTGGTGTAAAAGTCGCGAATTTTCGAGCCTAGAGATAGAGAAAAAGAGAAAGTTGAAACATTTTCGTATAAGCATTATTATTACACACATTCTCTGAAATTTTCATGCATCACGAGTCCCATGTGGAGATATACATGTATCTCACAACGTAATGCTATGCATACTTTCTCTTTTTGAAAAAAAAACTCGTATGGAAATGAAGGGAATGCTTTCCCCAAGCAATACTTTTTTTTACGTAGCAGACTACGGTGAAAGTGGTGAAAGTGTGGTGCTTACTCATTGGTGACAACAACGAAGTGGAATCAGCACAGAAGCTGCAAAGTGCATGGAAAAACTCCATAATCGTCGACAGACTCTGCTGCATCACGAGATTTTCGAAGTACTTGGAGAACTGTGCGGCGAACTTTTGCGTGAGTGTTAGCAATAAATTCTGAGCGTGGGTCCTCACAGAGTCTGGATGATTTCCCCTTTGAGCCTCTCCACAACCATGAGAGCAGCCCATCGCACAGACGATTCTAAATGGAAAAATAAAACATCAGAGAAAGCACAACTCTCGTGTTTCACACACGGGGAACACACAGGATATTATGCCCATTACTTTACAGTCATTTCCTCCAAAGAAAAATGTAATAATGGGAGAGACCCCGTATAAGCTCTAAAGAGAAAGCAGGAGACAGAGACAACTCACTTTGTTACTGCATCCAAAACAAGGAAGACTTCCGAGTCCTTCTCAACTTCATCATAGAGTAGTTCCATGAGATTGAGGACGACCTGAGATACCCTTACTGATCGAACGATTGTCTCTCTTGAGCAGATTGAATGTAATGCCTGGAAATTACGGGGGAAATGTATTAGGCGGAAAACAGGAAGGAAGGATAAATATACAGCGAAATTTTAGAGCATTTTGTTGGAGAAAGTGGGTCTCACCTTAAACACAACTTTCACATTGAGCTGACCATCAGTCTTAATATATTCCGCGGTGCCTGGAGACTCCGGAGCTTCACTGACGGAGTAGGAGATATGACTATCGCTATGAGATCGAACAAGACGTCGACCACTTCCACGCCTACTGCCTAGTGCAAACTGATTGAATGAATGAGTTCAACTGACTCTCCAAAGAGCTGGCCCGTCGCCTGTGAAATTGATTTGAGAGAGAAAAAAGTGAGTGAAAGTGAAAAAGAGAAAGTACAGTGTGTGCGGTGTAGCTTGATTTAATTTTCAGCCTTTTTTTTCTATATCTCCTTTGGGATTGAAATTGGTGGGGAAAGTGTGACCATTTATTCCAACTGCTTACCTATACATTCGCTCCGGGGATGGAGTGGGGGCTGGAGTGTGCTCGGTCACGGTGATTATAGGATTTGGCAAGCATGTTCGATCCGGCTGCTTCTCCGGGGCGAGCGTTGACATTCCGCAGTACCTGCGGAAACCAGGGCCACTTACAAATGGACACTCTCACAAATTAATCTAATTCTCAGTCTCTAAAGCTCCCTCGAAAAAATATAGTGATAATAATCCTGTTCTCAAAAAATGCAGTACCTGCGGAAACCAGGGCCACTTACAAATGGACACTCTCACAAATTAATCTAATTCTCAGTCTCTAAAGCTCCCTCGAAAAAATATAGTGATAATAATCCTGTTCTCAAAAAGACTACACAATCGAAAATTCAAATGGAGCTTCAGAGAACAACCTGTAAAATAGGAAGAAAGTAGGAGAAATTTTTTTACGAAAGTGAACTGTCACGCTTTCGTTCAGTTTGCTATATATGACTATACTAGAAGAGCTTATAAACTTTTGTACTCATGAACTCATCAAACTAGACACTAATTACGTATTCTCACACTCTCGCGCAATTAAAAAGTGGCTCAAGGTACAAGAATCGAAAATCAACGGCAGGTGAACTTAATTATTTTGTGTATAAATAAGAAAACTATTACGCGTTTAGGTCTGTTGAAATTGTGTTCCTGTGGTGTGCAATGATGTGCTTATAACGTCATCAAGTCATGGTTTAAAAGTGAAAGAAGTCGTTCAAAAGTCATGTCTCGTCGTTAGTCAAAGAAAGTGAAGCGATACAAAAAATACACAACATGACGAATATATCGTATATTATGAAGCGTCACAATGAGACAGGAGACAAAGATAATCGACTTTTAATTGACTGGCAACTCTACATTGCTAAAGGAAATGAGAATGGGGACAATACAAACAGAGAGAAAGCTGGTGAAAGCGGTGCAGTGAAGCGTACACTCATAAAGAGAGGAAATGAACAAAAAATTACAACAGTCATTACAAGATCGACTGCGGATAACCATGACCTACCACACTTGATTTAGGGAAACTTTTTGATGGACTGAGCCAACAAAGAGAGAATGCTAATTTCCTCAATTTCCCATGTACCACATTACACCCCATAGGAGGTGATCATAAAATATAAAAGCATGGTTTGTCATGGGAGGAGAAAGCTCAAGTGTAATGTATGGTGGTTGGGGAAAGTTGTGCAAAAGAAGTGTAAATTGGCAGCTTTCCAATCTCTCTTTCACACACTCTTGTTGTTTTTTTTTCTTCAAAAATTCAAGAAAAGTACCGAAGAAAATGTTTTTGTCTAGAATGAGGTGCCAATGCCAAACTTACCCTGTTGGGGCTGCCAATTCATCAACTAGCAAACAGCTAAGAAAAAGGGACAAGAGAAAAAAGATTCACATGTTGTTGTTTCATGGAGAAAGTGTGACCACAATGACAGAGTTAAGAGAAGAGAACTTACACAAAACACGAACACACACTCGTTTATATATCAAATATAGAGAAAAGAAAGAACTGAATTGTTTATGAGAGAAAATAAATAAATTGATATCTATTGTGCTCTCTTACACACATTACACACAATATAATATTTATATACAATAGATTATATATTTCGCTACGGAAAAAACAAGAATTATCAAGTCAACGTCGTCATTAAAACTGTATGAGAGATGACAGAGAAAGAAGACATTATTCCAAAGAGAAAACAAGGAGTGGAGAGAAAGTAGAGAAAGTAATGTAATAAATATCATCCTTTATGGAGAGAACGATGAAAGAAATCACAAAATAAACGGATCATTTCATGCTTACAATTTTTTCCTCTTTTTCTGCAAAATTATCACTTTTCTCTTCTTTGTATTCGGAGAAAAGATTGGATCTTATGAAAGTTTTTTTTTCGTAATATATTTTTTTGAATGCACGAAGAGATGAATGGCTTTGTTGCAGCGATTAGTTAAGAATATTAAGTTTACCTCAGGCTTGGCATGCTTTTCCCTTTGAAGAGATTGGAGCCTTCGGCAAAGTAGTTTTCACTCATTATCTCATTCCCCTGCGGATTCGCCACATCGTCTCGATGACCCAAAGCGGATTGCGGCCTCATAAATGGCTCCGTCTCGTCATTTTCCTGTATTCAAAATAAAACATGACACTTCCAAAAAAAATACTTTCACTCCTTCCTAAATTTTGCTTCACATTACCCCCAACTCATTCCCAGAGACTCCGACTTTCTCCAACATCTTCTCCGACTTTGACAATAGCTTCGTCTCCACAAACGTTTTCAAGTCGAGCATCGTCAACTTCTTCTTCGACCCCTTTTCACTCGCCCTCCGGTCACTAGTCCCTCTCCTCGTCACCGTCGGGGAAGAACAAGCGGAATGCGAAAAATACTGAGAAGTCGACCCATGAACTCCGGTGCCTCCACTAGGACCGCTGGTACTGCCCCTCTTCCCTTTTCCATCGGGCTTCGACAATTCCCCCAACTCATTCCCAGGGACTCCGACTTTCTCCAACATCTTCTCCGACTTTGACAATAGCTTCGTCTCCACAAACGTTTTCAAGTCGAGCATCGTCAACTTTTTCTTCGACCCCTTTTCACTCGCCCTCCGGTCACTAGTCCCTCTCCTCGTTACCGTCGGAGAGGAGCAAGCGGAATGCGAAAAATACTGGGAAGTCGACCCATGAACTCCAGTGCCTCCACTAGGACCGCTGGTACTGCCCCTCTTCCCTTTTCCATCGGGCTTCGACAATTTCGCTCGAATTTGGGCAATTTTCTCCCGATCCGATCGAAGCGGCGACGTATTGAGTACAAAGTCCGCTACGAAGGAGCACCTCGACTTCGTCGCAGGGAGGGAATTACTTCGTTGTCTTTGACTAGTCTTCTTGGCCTCTCTCTTCAGAGTTTCTTTATGAGCATTTATTTCCTCGAATCTACGAAGACATTGTGGTGAAAGCACACCGGAGAAAGGAGGCAATAATAATATAACAATTTCTACCTTTTTAGCATGTACGTCACACCCCAATGAACCTCGCCAAATGAACACTTTTCCAAGATACATCCTGACTCATCCCTTTCACCGGTTTTGTCGGTTGAGGAAGCCCAGAGACTGACGGAATATCACTGGCTCTCCCAATAGAGACTCGGGGAGAGGAATCAGTTCGTGGTCTGAATTCATTAGACCTTTTTTTCCCAGGGAGAAAGTAGAGAAAAAAGAGAAAGCCACATTTTTTTCCGGTGAAAGTGTATATATTTATTTGAGTGTGTGCTCCGTTATTTATTAGCATCCTGTTGATTTCTCGGGGAAGTCTACTACTCATGCATGCATTATGACTCGGAAAAAGAGGAGGCGGAGAAAGGGATAAGATTACTTTTTATGGATCACTTTCATACCCTTTTCTATCCTTCGGTTTGTCTGACGGAGATGGCGAAGTTTTCGCGGACTCCGTGCTCCCTTGTCTGGCCGGAACGGACATCTACAATTTGATACAATTTTGGACGTATCATTCCGTACTTTCACTCACTTTCTCTTTGTGGTGAGTAATGCGCTTTGTTTCAATGTTTATGAGCCAATTCACGATATTAGCGTCATAAACATTTCATAACTCGAAATTACGCTTTGAGTCTTGTGAATTGTGGGTGTCACATTGTGTGAGTCTTATTAAGAGAAATTGTGCACTTTCTCCAGAAGACGAAGATTTTTATTGCGTTTTAACAAGCTGTGCATTGTAGGAGAAAGTATGTACCTTGAATAGTTGGGCTTCCTTCAAGCCGTCAGACTCGGGGATGGAGCCTAGTCGAAAAATCATGACGTGCTCCTCATCGTTACTTGATGATTCTTCTGGGATCGTTTCTGGAAAAGGTCCAGAAACAGTTGCACCAGCTAGACTACTACTTGCACTACAATTCCCCCCGGATGATGTAGGAAGCGCGAGTTTCTCCAGCTGGAAATAGTAAAAAAAGAAAGCAACGTGAGAGAAAGCAAGAGAAAGAATTCTTTTTGTAATTTACGACGATCCTTGTAGTAAATGATGTTTACGTTGTAAAAGAAAGAGAAAGTTTTTTAGAGAAAGCATATAACCTCATCTTCCAACACGAGATTTGTACTGTATTCAATTTTTGTGTGATGTTCCGGCGTTGGTGGTGGAGTCGCTATTTTTTCTCCTCCGGGAAGAACAATGTCTCCCATTTCGCTCCTTCCTTTATCTGCATCTTGATGTTTTTATTTAAAATAATACATTAGCTCTCACTTTTATGGCGACACGCTCAATTTGATTTCCTCTCCAGAGATATTTCCAAGCATATCGAGAAATAATGAGGATTTCAGAAAGTTTTTTTTTGTATACCTGTGAACACATCTCCGAAAGGATCCTTTTTACTTTTTCGAACAAAAAATGGATCTAAAGCTTGCTTCGGTTTGACGGGACACACGAAACAGACAGGATCCGGAGTTTTGTGCGACCACATCGAGGGCCAAATTCGGAAACCATTTTCTAGTCGAAAGTTGTTAAAATCGGTGGGCCTCAGTTGGTGACATAAAGGCGCGAATAAGTAGACAAATAACTGGAAATATTTAAATTTTGTATGTACCGCTTATTTTTTTGGAGGTGGAATTTTTTAAAGGATATTTTTTAAAAATGTACCGTAATGGCCGATATCGGAAACAAATAGTGAAATGGACTGACAGGGATTATCCGCTTCTCAAAATCAGAGTCTGCGCACTCCTCCGCGGAATCAATTAGGATCCAATGTAAGGTATACAACAACTTCGTCTCTGCCGCGCCCAACCCACCCTGAATCCCACTGAGCTTTCTACAAAATAATGAGAACAATCTGCTTTCTCCGAAAAAAAAATGACGTGTGTGTTTCTCTGAAGTTTTTTTTCCTCATACCGATTCATTAGGAGCTGAGCTGTGCAATGCATCACGTGTGGGAAAGCAGTTTGAATCATTCGCCATCTCGGGATCGCTCGAATGGCTTCAGTCAGACTTGGTGAAAGTCCAAATTGGATGTTTTGAACGAGAACTTTCTCCAACGACTGCAAATCGTCAACATGTCCATGTTAATGCCAAAAAAATCGAGTGGATTCTCGTTTTTTTACGTTTCTTGCCAAAACCTTGTGTATGGCTGGCTGAACTGCTCATTCATGCAAAATCACTTGATAACAGACAAAAATGGTCTGAAGAAGTATTTTTTTTGCATGCGATCTTTATCTATATTTAGTACACCTGCTTTATAAGGCTTTCTCCATAAACACACATGCAGAGAATTTTGTGTTGTTTCAATGAATCTGATTTTTGAGATCACATTACCTTACAAGCTTCCCTTATTTCCTATATTCCCATTGTTTTCCGCATTATTTTTTTGAAGCAAGAAAC
>JAHZMW010001420.1:0-23446 GCA_027743745.1 Alloscopus bannaensis | reverse complement strand
TGACCTGAAAGGTGAAAGCTACAAATTTTTTGCGCTCGTTGCAATTCTGAGAACTTATTCATTCCTTATGGAGGGAGCTGTGTTGTCTGTCGGACACAACAAGACTACGGCCACCTATTACTCTAAACATGAGTACTGTATTGATTCATTCCGGTAAACTTGTTTTCAATTTCTGCTTTTACTATATAATTTTACGTGTTACGTACACGAATCTCTTGTTTGCATGGTGCTTGCTTACAGAGACCAAGAAATCCGCGTGAAAGTTTGTCTAAACCGTTTGAACGGGAGAAGGGCGACCCTCGTGAAGTGTTGCCCTTTGGGAATGATTGCCCAACCCAAGGGAAGGCACATGTGTGTCCACAATTCCGACTCAATTGTGATGGATCCAGGATTTTTGGATAGTCAAGAATTACAGCATGTCTCACTGAAGGAAGCGGATCCTGTAGTTAAATTGGAGAAACTGAACTGTGAGAAAGTGGAGCTTTGGGAAAACAACAATTGCAGTATCAAGTACAGCTACTTGTCATTTTTAAAACATCCTGTTTGATGCAAAATCTGTTGAGGGTTATAATAGAATTTTATACTTAAGGGCTCATCCACTCCTTGATGGACGACTGGCTTTCATCGGAGTACACAGAGAATACGAATATTTGAAGGCATCCGTTCCGTACTGTGTCGACATGATTAGAAAACCTCACCTTGGAATGCGTCCGTTGGTTCTGGTTTGCCAACAAAAGTCGTCTGACTCTGTAATTCTGTTTGACATGTTGCATTTAGTCAAGAATATTTATTGATCTATTAGTTTTCATGCAAGATTAACATGACAAATGTATTCAGAAATTTTCAACTTGTCTGACCAAACCTGGCCGAACACTTGATTATATAGATCAAGGAAAACTCGTCGTTTTCCTTTGTGCACATGATCAGCCTGTACATTGGTGCTTTGTCCCACTTCTTGACGTCCTCAGTTTACGTGATCTCATGGTCTGGGCAAAACATTCATGGGAAGACTGTGTGCTCTTGCACAATCTCCCTCTTTCTCATGGAGCTCTTTAGTGCGACGCAGTTGATGTATGGATTGCTGAGAGAGCGTGGTGAAAGTTATGATCTTTGCAGAGTAAATGGTGAGGTTCAAGCGAGAGTCAAGGCAATATACCACAGTCAAAGTCAGCCATTGTAATGATATGTTTTTTTGTTACGGATGCGTACGAAGCTGTAGGAGCACAATACTGTATGATTGCTGCTTTTACGTGGCTGCTCATCCTCAACTTTGACTTGTGGCACAAGTTTGTCTTCAGGTAAGATTTGACTAGTTTCTTTTGATTCATTGATGAAATTTTCCATGAAATGAATTTACGTAAATTTTCAAGACAAACCGTTCGAGGCAGGAAAGGTACATGGAGATTCTTTTTGTATTGCGTCATTGGTTGGGGTGTTCCCCTCTTTTGTACCGGTGTTTCAATAGCTATGGAAATGCTGTTCCCGTGAGTGAAAAGAAATTTCTTCAGTAACTATAATGCCGACTTTATTTCAGTCACTTGCAATTCAATTTTGATGTACAAGGTGTCGAGAATCGAAAGTTCCAGTTCCACAGTATGGCAGGGTACGATGCCTCGTTGTGGCTCCATGGTCTCAAAAGTACTTCATTTACGCTATCATAACTCCGCTCATAGGCATGAGTTGCGTTTTCGCTGGACTCACACTTGTCAAAATTTATACTTCTCAATTTGCTAGTGACAATGTGAACTCAAGGTCGACTGTTTCAACAGCAAACAGGTATTCTATTCGAAGCATTATTATAATTTTTGCATCATCCCAAAAACTTTCATTTTTTAATTGAATTCAACAACTTATAGGTATTAATGAGCCAATTAGCAGAAAAAGTTGTTACTTTGTTGAAGGTTATTTAAATAATGTTATGTGAACTTTCAGAAACTGCCTCTTGATCAAGCTCACTTTGGTGATGGGTGTGAGTTGGAGCTCCGAAGTGGTAAAGTTGGCCGTAACAAAGATTAATGAGAGCGTCTGGATGTTTTTCGACTTGTACAATGCCCTCTCCGGAATATTCATTTTTATTATTTTTGTGTGGAAAAAGTCCACTCTGGATCTCATGCGAAACGTCGCTCCGAAATGTTGTGGCAAGTAAAATAGAAAAATGCTGACGAGAATATTCCCGGACAAGTGCAGTGGCTTGGAGAAGGACGGTCTTGGATATTTCGTGCATATCTGATACCACAATTCATGCAGAAAAACATTTTTGTCAGTCAGCAAATTGTGTGGGCTTTGCTTAGTTCGATACTAGTTTGACTAAAGTATATTAATTTTATGGTAATGGTAAAAAAGTATTCTTCGGAATCCTCAAGCAACCATATTACCATAATGCTGAAGACCCTTGACTCGATTGCAAGTTCAAGCTGCAAAGTGCATACAGAATGTTTACGTGAACATTTTTATTATTCAGTAAGAAGAATACTACGGTTTCTCTTAGCTTGAAACAGTTCAGCATTGTGGCACTGCATCGAAATGATCTCAAATCAAATAAGATACTGACAGACAGTTACAGAACGCTAAATGTATATCTTAAATAAAGTTTTTATTTGACAGGTTACAAAATTTTCTAGTTTTCAAGTTTTATTTTAGCAATTTATTTTTGCATTAGATTTATTAAAAGGATAACACCTTTACTCAAGGGTACAACCATGATCAGAATCAATTATGGGCAGCATTTTGAGATGAACTTGATGAACTGACTTAGTGAATATAAATTTTGTCATTTATGATTAGATAAGTGGTAATACTAGTTTTAAACAAATGCATTCATTCCGTAACTGTGTAACAGTACAAATTTCATAGTCCGATAAAAATGGAATTCTCTTACTGTTGTTTTAATGCTTATTGTTGCACAAGTTACTTAATTGCAGTTAATCCCACGCATATTAACCCCACACTCCACCCCTATTTAAGACGGTCTCCACATTCTGATCAATTGTGTCGGAAGTTTCACATTCCGAACCGTCGTAGTCATCGTAATCATAGTTGCTTCCCCGTGCACAGTTTGCTACCTGCCGATTAAGTCTCTGGTTGCCCCCATCTTCACATTTAACTCCTTCAGTACCGTTCCTTATCAAAACTTTCCCTTTTTCACAGGGTCCCTTTGGGAAAAGAAGAGAACAAGTTAGAACTAATCATAATTCACCAGTATTAGCTTCGTTATCATAAAATAACATTTTTATGAGAATGAGCACAGAACTTTGAAGCACAAAAATTACCGTATAGCCTACTGCTTTTGTACCTGTGAGTTGATGTAGTAACAGCGTGAATTTCGGTTGTCGTAAACCATCTCGTTTTTCTGCTGTTCAGTAGTGCAGAACAAAAAGTCGGAGTCAGTTGATCTCTCCTCTGATCGAGCAGAGAACTCCAGACACTTCTGAAAGTCGCATGTGCAAACTCCTTCCGTTGTACTTCCAGGCTTGCGGCTCATCACGGAAAAGTTGTCACACACTTTGGCTGGACGGCCTAATATGAAACACCGTGGCTTATGCTTCCCGTACAATACCCATGTTTGCCCTGGTCTAGACCTACGGAAGCGAATTAATTCGCGTGTTTTAGGCTGCTGAAATAGAAATCATGACGACGGGGTATATCGTACATGTCGGAAGGTTTTTATAACATACCTTGGGCAACCTAGACCGTTACTTCCTAAATCTTTATTGGCTATCAAGCTGTTTGCCGTAATTCCATTGTAGACCCTGCGATTATACCCTTGCTCAAGAATACGAGCATTTGCTAAATGAAAAAGAACACAGACCAAAACTAATGAGCACTTCATAGTTTAAGCTTTAAGTACGCTATTATACAAAAATACGTGTATATTGTCAAACAAATTTTATTACATTAAACAGCAATCTGCAGCAACTTCCAGGCAGAACTTCTACTTCATAATTAGGAATTGTATAATGATTCATTAAAACGTGACTTCTTTGGGTGAAGCGTACAGCGATGGCAGCCGTAGACAACGTAAAGCGGAGTCAACAAAATTGGCCAAATGAAGACCAGAGAGCCGCAAAGTCGTGTGGTTTCCTCTCATAAACATTGTGTCACGCCTTGCTATGAAACTGAAATAATTCTCCGTTAAATATTACTTCTTACTCAAACTAAAACATATTTTGTTGTAATAGTATTATAGTAATACTGAAAATTAGATCGCATCCAAACCGCGTCATTCGTTTCTACCGAATTCCTATGTTGGTCGTGATTACAAACGACAAATGTGGAAATCGGTAAGAGATAAAAAAATATATTAATGCAAGTTGTAGTAATCAATCAACCAGTACAGTAAATACAAAGTGAGAAAACATAATTTATTGCTGAAAACTTTAACTCGTTTCATGGTCCTTTAATCTTGTCAGTATCACAACAGCAAACTTCTTCTGTACATGTTCAATTCTGTAACGCATACAGGTTTCATATGTAGAAAAACTATTTCTTAGATGTGATATTAAATCTGTAACACACGGCTGAATATGTTTTGCTAGAAGCGGCTTAGGTTGACTTGTATCCGAAATTAAATTTGATCCGATAAATTCGACAGGTTTGTTACACGCAAAATCATTCCCCATTTGCACTAACAATCGGCGTGTCGTGGTTCTATCCCTGGTGCTTCTTCTCAGTGGTGGGGCTGAGAATGAGTCACGTTTCTTGCTGGAGCCAATACTAAAAGTTTCGATTTCTTTCTTCGCAATTTCTTTTTTCGAATCCGGTTTGTTTGATGTCACTGCTTTTCTTTTACGGATTACTGACTTCTTTTCTTGTTTTTTACGTGTGCTCCGACTGGGAAACTTGGTACACTGCTGCAATGGTGCAAAATAAAACAAAGCCATTCAGTTTGACATTATTAAGGTGAAATGAAATATAATTTCTTCTCATCCATTACCGCATCATTCGGATGACACGATTTCAAATGTTCAAGTAACTGGGAACGCGATGAAGCTATCACACTACAGCATGGACACGGTGGATTCTTCTCGTCAACTAGTCGCCTTCTGAAGTCCTTCAGCACGTCGTCAATATGGTTCTCCAATAAATGCATTCTGTATAAGAAAAGTTCGTCTTGTGGTAATTCCACGGGACAAAAATAGCATTTTCTTCGCTTTGTCTCAGTAGCGTCTTCTATGATAACTCCGTCTTGGATAATTTTTGTCAGTTTCTGCAAAAAAACAGAAAGTACAACAAACTTCAACCACTGTTTCATATTCATGGAACCAACTGCTAATATATAGTACAGATTCAGTTCGACACAATAATCTGTCAAAGTGGAGCCAAATATTACCTTATGAAAATTGAGGGCGTGCAATGTCAAATCCTTGGTTGAAATAAAGGGTTTGTTACACTTGTCACACGTGGACAGAGCAGAGTCCGCTTCCACCTCCCCATGAATTCTTCGCATGTGCTGCTCTCTTCTATTTTTACCCCAAAGAGTCCTGTTGCATTTGTGACAAAAGAAAACAGACTCGGTTCTCTTTTTCGTCAGAATCTTAGTCCGTAAACTCTGTATATTTTTTTAAAAAATGACATAATTTTGCAGCACCATAATATTTCTCCAGTGTTATCAAATTATACTACTCTGATAAGCTTACGGCAAGAAATCCTTCTTGATCCGGATGCTCCTTTTCTACGTGAAATTTCAATCCGCGAAACATTTTCGCATCACAAAAGGGACATTCCTGTACTTCAATGCCAAGTGATTTTGGATCCAAATCTTTCATGTTATGGGCTTGAACTTGGTGTCGCCAGAGTTTAGTTATGGACTGAAAAGCTCTGTTACAAATATCACAACGGCTAACTTGCCCCTATAATAAACGCATAAATATATTTATTTTACATGCATTTCAAGCATGTAAATTAACACTGTCGTGCGCCTGTAAATCAATAATAAAGTACACCAACCAAATGAACTCGTCTAATGTGATCGTCCAGGGCACATTTCCGTAAAAATGTCTTCTCACAATGGTGACATAGAAATGAAGACGGATCTGAGTTATGTACTTGGCCAATATGACGAAGAACAGTCTGCACCGTGCTGTACCTCTTTCCACAATATGGGCATACCTTTTTTGTGCTATCCTTCAGCTTCGAAAAAAAGTACAGTTAACACATTACCAACCTCCTTTTTTCCTATTTATAGTTATGGCAATAAATGAATACTCCTTTTATATCAGAGATCTTACCTGTTGTAAATCTTCCATTGCAAGCAACTCTCTCCGATTAGATTCATCGTCCAGCGTTGTCAAGTTCTCCGATTCTTTAGGTTCAGTGCTCCTTACCACATGAAAAGATCGATAATGGCTGTACAGAAAGTACGAGTGGTTAAATGTCTTTTGACAACTGGCTGCAGGACATTTGAACAGCTTGGATTCCGATCCGTGGTCAGTTTCCATGTGGGCTTTCAATCTGTCCATATGTCCGTAGTGTACACCGCATTGATCGCAAAAGAATATCTGACGCTGACGACGTGAACCCTTCTTCGACTGTTGTTTCTTACGCTCAGTGCCTTCTTCAGTAGGGTTCGACGAAACGTCCTGGAATTTACTTGACTCTCCTTGATTATCTTTTTGTGATTGCTCAAGGTTATTGGATGGATTGTCAAAATTGCTCCTATCGTAATCGCCATCTCCACAATTCACTTCGTAATAGTGGCAATCGTTATTGTCGTCATCCTCTTTTTCTTTGGCTTTCACTAGAAAAGAACACAATTCGTCCTCTGGTGGTACACCGAAGTCTGCATTGTGTTGTACATTCAAATGATTCGAGCTAACATTTTCCATGTCAACAACGTCTGGCATGCCAGGAGCAGTTTCTTCAGCATTGGTCTTCACTACAATTTGAACCACCGTTACCCCCATGATATCCGACATATTCTTCACGGAAATAACTGCATTAGGATTGTCCTCACAATCTTCATTACTTGCATATTCGGATGAAGATGAATGTATAGGAGATCGACAATTCACACCAAAATTCCTGGTTGAAACTTCATTCGCGTCCGTGTCATTATTAAGCTCGAGATTACCTGAGCAATGGGGTGACCGCAATGATGATTCACAGTTTATTTCCAATGTAACTAAAGTTTCGGTGAGCTGTTTCTTCGTTTGTACTTCACTGTTTTCAACTGTAACTGGGATGTTCACCCTATTATCTCTCCTAGTCATGTGTGAATTTCCATCGATCGTGTCTGTGGTATACTTTTTTGACAAAGAGTCCGTAAAAGCAGAAGTTGTGATAACAGCAGATTCAGATGCTAAAACGTTGTTCTGAGGGTCACATTCTTCATAATGGTTTTTTGAGTTAGTCCTGTTGGTACGCCCAGGTGTCTTATTTCTGTTTCTGATGAATTCCGCGACTTCTTCATCAGTTATAATTTTTGGTCGCCCCTAAAACAGAAAAATAAATTCGGCTCAATCAAACTTAAACACACAACACATTTAATATCTCATGTTGTAATCCTCTAATGAATATGAAGATCATCGCACAGGAAAACTACCATAATCTAAAATTGAATTTGCAGAGTTTTTCCATCAGTCTCGCAGATTTTAATGTCTTGGTTCAATAGAAAAATGCAATTTAATTTTTGCATGAGTTTAAACTAAGCTGCTCACCAGCGGTCGTTTATCCTCTGGAACATGCCGTGGTTTGTATGGTCTGCCACGAGGAGGTCCACTTACTGCAGTCGCACCAGGCCTTCCTGTCGTCTGGTACAACTCAGGTCTTGCGGTCTGCAAGTGTTTTTCAGCCTCTTCTTTGGAGTAACCTTGTTCCTGGATATTTAATCAAACAGGCCATAAGCATTCGCCACTTAATGAAGTACTATTCTACATTATATTATCTGAGCTACTGCTTTAGTTCTGCAACTTACAAACCTGCTGAAGTTTAAGCAGTTGACGCCGTCGCTCTTGGTTTCTCTTCAATCTATTCAGTCTATGCTGACGCTGTTCTGGAGTTTCTTTTTTCATTCGAGCTTTCTGATAATCCTTTATCTTTTGTTTCTTCTCTTCCGATAATTCTGAGTATGACGCAACTTTGTGCTGTCCCTTTGACCTAGCAAAACAGCGACGAGTGGTTTCTCTATAGCGCAAAAGTTGTTCTTCAGTCATTCCCTCCCTCCACTTCTTATATTTTTCTCGTTGCTCCGCTAATCTAGTCTCTCGTTCTTCCGATGTCTCAGCGAGTGTTTTAGCCCTTGCTCTGAGAGCTCCCTTTCGGTGGGCCTCCTTCTTCAGATCCTCATTATTAGCATAGCGAGCCTGTCTACTTAAATACTGTTGTAGCACCATTATTCGATGTTTATCAACTGCTTCCGGATCACCGCCTTTCAATGCTTTTCGAAATGCTTCACGCTGTTTCCGCTTTTCTTCCCGGTACCTGACCTTCTGCTCTTCAGATCTGATGCGTCGCGGCCAGCTCGCCCCACCTCCATCTTTCTTGCGGTCGCGTTTGTTAATCACAGAGCCTGTTAATGCTCGTCTTTGTCGTTCTCGAGCATTCTTTTCCAGCCTTTGCTCATCTGTTAGAATTCTACTTTGTTTAGCCTTCTTGCAGTGGCCAGTTGTATTATCTCTGTCCTTCACCAATTGCTTCGCTACAAAAACAGTAATACACAACAAATCAGTGACCTTGTTAAAAACGTACCAAACTCCAATTGAATGATAAATATTCCAATTCTATAATTAATATCATCCTTCTTTTCTTACCCAAAGTCCGCAGCCTTGACTCATCTTCGAGATCACTTGCTGCTTGCTGCGAAGGCTCGTCATAGAGAGTATCACATTTGAATTCTCTCTTATGGCTAAGGACCTCAAACTCTGGTTCCCAATCCTCGTCGTCAGAAGATTCCCTTCGACTTCCACTACTCCTGTCGTCGTCGCTGTCAAAAACATCCTCGACCTCCACCAAATGCCTTTTCTGTGGTCTTAAACTTCTTCGACTTCTTCCCTCCGTCATTTCCATGGTGCCTGGCAAGGAACACCATCTACTACTTTACAATTATTGTACAAAAATCACTAAATCACTGGCATTTTAAGTATTCTCAACCGATTTTTCAAAAATCCAATCGCCCAAACTAAGAAAAACTTCATGGGAGAATCCTGTGAAGAATTTGTTTACAAACATTGAGCCCTAGTAAAGTGTTCTATTTGATTCGCGGGTCAGTACTGGGGCATCGCGACACAAACGGGTTTCTCTCTGCATTTAATTTATTTTGGAACAAAGACTTTACACTCAACTCATGCTCGTGTTTAAAAACTAACTTTCTCTGGGCGTCACTCGTTTATCGATAACACCAAACGGTGAAAGCAGCAGTTTACGATTTAATATTGAAAAATTAAAATACCGAGTAATACGTGATAAGTGCTTTCATCGAATGTAATGCTTGTCCCGATTCGGGACTCCCGAATGATATTTGTTGCCATTCGAACAATCAAAAATGCAAATTTTCTACTCACTAATATAATAAAGTACGGGGTTGTAATACAAATAAGCATTATCTGTAAAATAAGAAAAGGTTGGTTTTCTATAAGTATGTAGAAAATCTTCATGCTTGGCCTTACTATCATCATTTATGACTTCATCATTCAGACTCATGTACGCAGAAATATGTTTGAATTGAAATAATAATCAGAGATTTTTAGCATTTGTAATAAAATCCACCAGTTCTAGAAGGCTTGAAGACCCAAAGACCATGACTCAAAATGAAGGCATACTCTGGCTACGCAGTCAGTTAATATGTGCAGTCAATTTCATAAGTTTTACAAGGAAGACATAGAAGACTATTGTAATTAGTCTGGGCTTACGTAATTGGGTCTTGTTTACTGTGTAGTGTGTTAAGTACTAATTATGCCTGTTTTCTGGGTATTATTTTCCTTCGCCTTCACCCAAAATCTGAAAAATTGCGACAATATACGTAGTATTGCTAATTGCGAGCTAAGCAGCAAAATTCCCACGCCAGTTTCCCGTAGACGTACATCGGTAATACATCCTCCTAGCCTATCTTTACTGGCACGTGGATTTGTCGAGTGTCATGTACCTGGTTGCGTGTTGTCGGGAGACATTTTATAGCTAATGAAGTAAGAAAGTATCACATTTTTCTAGCTCTATATGAATCCTTTATGTGGTCCGTGAGCTATAATGCATTACTGTGTAGCTACTTTTGCTGTTTTCCTTGAAAATCCCTGCCCCGATTTCAGAACCTGATATGCGAGCATCGACTTTTAAAATTCAACACAGGGAAAGTTTTATGTTTCATCAATTCATGCACAGTTTACATAACAAACCAAAAGTCAGGCAAGGTGAATTGTGCGCAGTAGTAAAAATTGTTTTTAACATCCTACGGAACAATGCCGTGATTTTTTCCTTTATATCCGGAAAATATTTGTAGAAATTGCTTGGGATTTGTTATATAAGCCTCAAATTTGGAAACAGAATATTTCTCATCATAAAATACATATTATTTGGCTAAAAATACAAGTTGTGCATTTACAATTTTGATGAATTGACTTGACACGCACGTGGATGGCTACAAGTATTATTAATCGTGCCATCTTGCAAACAGATGAACTTGGCTTTTTCGATTTTGATTCGTTGTCCAGCAAATCTCAGTTAAATGATGATACCAGTGATTGCTAATATCTCTCAACGAGATACAAGTAAATTACGGTAATCGGATAAAACCCGGCCCCCATTTACCGGCAGAGCCATTTACCGGCAGGGCAATTTACCGGCAGGGTCATTTACCGGCAGGGACGTTTCCTGGCCTGGTTACTTTCCTGCAAAAACATTTCCCAGCTAAGCTATTTTTTTGCAAATAGAACAATTACAGCCAGAACCTTCAAACCTTTCGTTTTTGTAATTAATGAATTATGGGTGATACTTTATTTATTGAAGCCTAGTGAGATTTAGGCAGTAACTTCTTTGTGTTCAGTAGGGTGTCGAGAATGTATAGGATCATTCACTTCTGTCTCAACTTGATCCGCTTTATTTCCTACATCTATGATATTCACTATTCGTCATGCAAAACACCCGTTGCTACAAATTTGGCTGTTTCGTTTGTTACAAGACCTATGGCTTCCAAAACTTTAAAACATTTAATTTCGAGGATAAGCGCATCGAATTGTGCCCAACAGGGTGACCGATACTGAGTACAAGATAGCTCGTCCACACGTGTAAACAGAGCATATCACATGGAAACCACAATTACTCAGTCCATTTAAGAAGATCAATTAAAATGTTTTTATTTTTTCCCGCTGACGACTGTTTAGTCCACGCAATAAAAACATCTTATCGTGGACTAAGCATAGTCAAAAACCGGGTGTAATTGTTATACTTGCATAAAAATAGCTTGGCCGGGAAAAGTCCTTGCAGGGAAGTGACCAGGCCGGTAAATGACACTGCCGGTAAGTGACTCTGCCGGTAAATGGTGACCGGTAAACTGTCTGCCGGTAAATGGTGATGGGGTTTCATCATACATCCTTAAATTACATATAAAAGCTACCTACCTACCTACCTACTACATACCTACTACATGCGAAGTTCGCACATACATTGATACCAGGTGTCAAAATCAGAATTGGAGTGGCGTGGGAATTATTTTTTTAGCTTATTTTTTTAGCTGTTTTGCATTCCTCATCTCACGTTCAGTTGAATCTGAAAATTTCATATTGTGTGCATTTTATAAAAACCTCAGACTCGAACAATTCCGCATGAGCTGGAACTACTCTGTAACTACCACAAGACGTTGAGTTAGTAATTAATGTTTATGTCTGTAAGCAATAAATATAATACTACTCCAATATGCAAATATAAATTAGTGGGGGAAATCCCCTGAATTTTTCCTGGTGCATACAATAGTTCAGAATTGCATTGTTATTAAACTTTTGGATAAAGTTGGAGAATATTTGTAGTAGTGTCATGTTCAGTTTTTCATTTTCTCATTGGTAATTGTCTCGAATTGCTTATTAATTGTTCAAGAGGTACAATATGAGGCGTCTTCCCGTATTATAAACTAACAGTTTAAATTCACGTTAGTTTGAGACTATAACTCTTTGGATAAATAAATCAATGCAATCCCACATATAAATATCTTACTGCTGATAGCAAGAAACTTTTTCTAAAAATACTACTCAAGTTTACTTGCTAAATAGGAAGTGCAAATATTATTTATAGAGTTTATAAATAATGGCTATGGTGTCAGTCGAAAAGCTCAACTGCCACACATATAATTGACAAAACTCCCGCAACAAAAAAAATAATAATGCGTATTAATACACGTATTGTTTAAAAATGAGTGACGTCAATCGAGGAATTTTGCACACATGACCTGGCAAAAAAACCAGAATTATACAGGTTACCGGCAGGTTGGTATTCTTAAGTTCACGACAGTACTTGCAATGTCTTAGTCTTGAGTTCTATTATTTGCACGTCACGACGCTTGTATAGTTACCAATAAAGCAAAGATTGTGGTTTTCGTTATACTCAAGTTAATTCTAAATCAAAGTCTGCACGCTCTCGTCTTTGTTCAATTCGCGTGTTCTCAGCATCAGACCACCGTTCCCGTTTCACTCCATCGCAGGTCGGTGTGAATGATGAGACTGGTTGCAAATATGAAAAAATTGCTTTTCTGCAACTTTGCAAAACATACGAAACTTACACACTTACATTTACGTATGTCCGGACATACAATAGACAATGTGTTTCAGTATCGTTAATGATGAAGTAGTCTGAAACACAGAAGCTGCATGATTATCGGAAGAAGTACCTGACGAGAAGTATGACGTGTAGATCGGCACCTACAATGATGATGTTCCATACTACTTTGTTCAACAATGGGGAAAATGCGTTAAGCTTCTTATCTAATGGAAAACCCTTTGTTTTCCACATAAAATCCATGAGTTTCATACGTCTCAACTTCAGTTCAACTCTGCTCTCCCAGTTCTGCAGTTGTGCAGAAGGGTCATGAAAGTTACAACGTTGTCAACCTCCATTTGAGTTGTTATTTGCTATTTCTTAACAAAGTTTGGTTTTCGTTGCTTTTGGTTTAAAAGTAGCGATATTTTGTCAATATCCGAAAAGTGTCCAATAAGTTGCATTATTGCTGCTGTCATTGTTCTGTGTAATTGGAATTTGTCGAAAAATACTGAAAAGTTTCCACACAATAGCTAAATCGAAGAGCAGCAAAACATATTTTTTTAAAAATGGGGATTTTGGGAGAGAAGCAAATAATGCCTGGAGAGAAGAGCGTTGTTCCTGATTCTCAATTGCATCTGGCACTCCTCCCAGATGTAGTTCAGCTTGTCACCAAAGAGGAAGCAGAATGTTTGAGACAACTACGAAAACTCATGGAAGAAGATGAGGACATTCGTTATTCAGCCGTTGAGCGAGACGACGAGTTTCTCCTGGCATTCGTACGGGGGAAAGGGTGTAATTTGGAGAAAGCCTTTAGAACGGTAAAAATCATCGTTACTTGCCTGCCCTTAGCAATCCTTAATTAGAATTTATTGATTGACAAAAAAAATCATTTTGATTTCCAGCTTCAAAACTATGTTCAAGTTAGGAAGGTGAAGTTC
Organism: Alloscopus bannaensis; assembly: GCA_027743745.1. NCBI lineage: Eukaryota > Metazoa > Arthropoda > Collembola > Entomobryomorpha > Entomobryidae > Alloscopus > Alloscopus bannaensis. Next base: position 9,833 of record JAHZMW010001420.1, on the reverse strand, counting down.
AACAAGTTCTTTCGAACCCTGTCGCCCAGAAATTTTGAGCATTTGTACGAAGCGAACAGAGTCAACAAGTTTTGTGGCAGACTTAAAGGCACAGATCGTGAAGGACGAGTTATTGGACTTGCTCGGGCAAAGGATGTCGATCCTAGAGTCCATAAGGGAGACCATGTCATCCAAGCGTTTGTAATGGCTGGTCAAGAGTTGCTCAGAGATCATGAGGCAACGAAGCACGGGTTGGTTCTAGTCGTTGACGCTGCCGGATTTGGACTGAGGCACGCAAGGGAGATTACGATGCCTCGAATTTACATGCTCCTCCAGATTTTCCTGGTGAGGCTTCCATGCAATGTCAAAAATTGCAAATTGTTTTGTTTATACAATTCGATTATTGGCAACCTCCTATCAGACGTCCATAATATAAAAGTGAGTAAACTTAATGGGAACTATTTTTTCGTTGATTTTTACAGAGCGCATATCCAGTCAAATATAAGGGCTTTCATATTCTCAATAATTCCTATATTTTTGACGCAATTCTCACCGTTGTCAAGCAACTCCTGCCAAAGAAGCTTAGGGAAAGGGTGAGTTTTGTTGCTCAATTTCGTTTAGTTAATAGTATTCATAATCATATATTGTAGATAAAAAGCTCATTTTTACTATATATTATTATACTATTATTATTATCTTGCAATGAGATTATTCTCTGATTTCAAAATATTTTCCAGATACACCTCCACGGCAGCAGCTTGGAGTCATTGCATAAGCACGTCCCTGTCGAAATCCTTCCCACGACGTTTGGTGGCTCTTTAACGGACGACGAGGCTTACGATGCAGAGTTTGAGCTTTCAATACAAAATAGGACAGATTACTACGAAAAAATGAAAATGTAAGTATACTCCATGTTCGATTTCCACTGCAATTACTCCATCGGTTCTTGTTATGTTAGGTGTGTAATTTTCAAAGCAGTCAATGTTCATAGGGTAGGTTCCTCTGACAAAGTTTTTCCAAGAAAGTACATTTGCAATGTGGCAGATGGTAAAACGTTTGCAGGAAGCTTTGCAGGTGTAAAAAAAGCTGTTGCAGCCGGCAACAAAGATCGTGTACCTAGACGCTCTGGGATTTCCCCGTATACCCATTTCCTCCTTAGCCACTATATCTCTTGGTGGCTCAGCTTTGTTTTAAAAACCAGAGTAAAATTCACACGGTATTTTCAGCCAGAAGTAAAGGTGTATGATTTGATTATTTCGCAAATTCCCATGACAGTGTAGTAGCTACTAACTTCATAAAACAGGTTACGTTCAATACAATTTTCATCTACATGTTTTGCACGTAGTTCTATTATGAGATTTATGGATTTTCCAATTTGAGAGAGAGAGAGATTATAACCTAGTTTCAGAGTAGTGATGCGGATTCTCAAAAAAAAATCTGTTATATTAGATACACTAATTAATCCATTGTGGCTTTATTCATTTTCCCCGAAAACAGGAACTGGTAGTCGGTGCATGGTTTTTGATTGACGATAATACGGGTGGAATAAACCACAGGAGCCGTTTTCCGCGACTGAAGACGGCGGTGTGTCTTTAGCATTTCCGTCCACTTGTAAAATGACTCGTGTGTGACCAACATGACGACGTCGGAAGTAACCCTGCCAGTCCATTGCTCAATAAAGCCAACCAAGACTAAAAGTGTTCTTTTATATATTTCAATTTCTATATACTAAGCCGAAGCGTCTGGATGCGCCAACTTGTGTCATTATTTAAAGTTTGTGATTGCTGGTCTGATCACAGACTAAAAAGTAAATAATTGCAAAATACTCGTTTTGTAACTCGAAATGTTTATTTGCGCCTGTACATAACAATAAATGTTTGAATAGACATTCTTATTTTGTTGGTGAGATTTTTGTGGATAGTTTTCCTAATTTTCTCATACGTCACCTGCTGCACATTAGTTTGAAGTAGCTCAATTGCTCAAAGAATAGTGAAAGTATTCTGTTATTAACTCTAGCATTATATTTTCTGCATTGCTTTCGCTTACTAGAGGAGAACTTGACAGAACAGTAATAAATTTTTTATTTGCATGGAAATCAGATTTACCCACTACTCTACAATCAGAATCATGATTATTCCTACCGCAACCAATAAAACACGTTCTAGTAGGTCAATTTCTGTGTTGCCTGTAAAACAGTAGCTGCTAACTATAACTGTACTTTTTGCCCCATATAATTGGAGCAGGCCAAACCTGACATGCTTCATGTAACAAAATGGTCATAATATAAGCAATTAAATACGGCTTATAAATATAATTGATAGCCAAACGCGCGTCAAAGGAATGACGACAGCTCAAAGAATAGCAACATGAAGACTTTGCTATGTTTGGCAGCTTTTGTGGCCTTTGTTCACGCAGTGTTGGTTCCCAACAATGCCAATTTCCACTCAGAAAATTCTAGTAAAACCGTCGCTTCATCGCGTCCAACAAAGTCACTGAACGAATTTGAATCGGACGTTTTCACAAACTTCTATTACAACAGAGGTCCGAATGCGGCTCGCCCCAGACGAGGAGTTGCTGACACGACCACGGTTTCCGTGAGCATGGAAGTCCACAACATTCAAATCGAGCCTTCGCAAGATTCCCAGTATACGTGGACCATTCATTTTACGTTGAGGCAAAACTGGACCGATCATCGGCTCAAATACAGCATTAGTGACTTTCCGAAGTACGACCATTTTAAGCTGGCTCAACACAATTTGATCTGGACCCCTGACCTTTACTTCCCAGACGATTTGAGGGAAGCCGATCTTTCGCCGCTGTTTTATAGCACTTGGATATTCCCAAGTGGAATGGTGCTTCATAGCACAGGGCTCTCGTTGAAGTTGCCCTGTGTCACGATTACCAACATAAGTCCGACTCGGCTGGATTGTCCGCTTTTGATATCAAGTTTTGGATACATGGCTGATGAGCTGGTCCTGAACTGGGCGACGGACCTGCCACTGGATACGAAGGAGGTTACGGATAGGAAGGATAGCATTATCAATTTTCATTTTGACAGGTCGATCACAGGCCGACTAGTGTCGACCAGGAGGATGGGAAACTTTTCCACGATTTACGCGAGGTTTCACTTCTCTCAGAAGCAATCGTTAGGATTCCTTTTTTAGTTTTTACTGAGCTTCAACAGTAAAGGGAGACTAGTGAATACAAGATATATTTGTGATAATTTTTCATATTTGTGAAATGTTACTGAAATAGTGTGTAAGAAAAATGTTTTTGTATTTAACGTAGGTATAATTATACTTATATAGTAATTTATTTAGGCACATTATTATTAAAATCATCAGAATGATGCTGTAAAATGTTTATCGGATCAAAAAACAACTACAGGAGAACGTTCGCTCATCTGGAAAAAATAGCGTGTTTCAAGTTTACAGCAGAGATTCGAGAAGGACTGTCCGTATCTGCTTTATGAACATCCGTAAATAAGCTACATTTACCCACAAACGTTGAGCCAAAGCTGCAAATTTTCAATTCCAAACAAAATCAGCAAAAATAATAAAAGATTCAAATTATTTTACCGTACCAAAACAGGTACATTTTTCTTTAATGGACAAAACTCACTCATTAACACATGTATATTTCTATATACATTTCAATAAAGTATCACAAGTAGTAATATCCACAGGATTTAAAGCTTGAAACATTAAATAGCAACATTTGAACAATTGTAGGTACTTAAATGTATTGTAGGTACAAAACAGTCATAATAAAGCTTAACCGCAATCTATGATATCAATCAGTAAATTAAATGTTCATTCAAGCCTTCTCGTTGAGGGCAGCAACATAAGCTGTGTGATGAAAAGGGGCATCCTTTGCAAGCCAAGTCTCTGCCAACTTCACCATTTGCTCTATGTCCTTCTGAACCGATGAGTCCCCTAACATCAACAGTGCTAGAGTCCGAGTCAGAATCACCTCAGCCTTAAAAAATTAAACAATGTGCCGTACATATAATTTAAATAAACAGTCTTGATCAAATCGCTTTACATAATATAAAACAGTATTTATTGCTACTTACATCAGCTCGGTTTTGTGCCACGGACACCAGAATAGTTTGCTTCAACTTCTCCGATATATTGTCAGTCTGTAATTGGTTCAGATCCACCACCTTTTCTATAAAATTTCTTAATCGCAAATCAGTCTTGTGCTCCTGCCTTTCTTGTGCGGGTGTAGTATCTCTGATGTTGTTTGATAGATTAAAAATAGCTTCGTGAATTGCAATAAAAAAGAGAAGCCACTGAAACAAAAAAAAATATATTTAATTTATGTTAGCATAATATCGTCGGAATAATAGCACAATAGGTATGTTTCGTTATACTCATTGGTGTCTTGTAGTTACCTTTAGTTCCTCGTAAGGCATCACTGTTTCCTTTGCCTCAACGTGCTCTGATTTCATCATACAGTCGATGCAATACTTCAAACCAAGCAACTCGAGTTTAGTCACATCTCCGCATTTCTTTGCCAGGTACATTCCAGCTTTCCAGGCATAAGGAGTATCACGCCTTTCTATGACTGCAACAGCGTCAGCATACAAACCCATGGAACAATACACTTTAACAGCAACCTCGAGATTTCCGTCCTGTACTAACTGAGTTAACCATTTCTTGACAGTTTCGCGAAACAATGGATTGGATTTGTTGGTTGTTAATTTCAACAAAACCATAGCATCACGATATAGTTTTTGATCCACTAGAACTTGGACTGCCTTTTCACGCTTTCCAGCCAACACCAAATAAGTCGCAGCTTTAGCAAACTCCTCTTCAAGTACAAGTTTCTCAGCAAAAGCCTCACAGGCTGACGTGTATAATGATTTTGAAAGCGATTTTGCACACGATATTATGGATTCAGTTACGTGCCCTTCTTGGATGCACTTTTCAACAAAGGTAGAATCGCCTGCCCAGGTAGCTAGAAAGCAGGCTTTCTCCCAGTCCCCTTTGTCTGCATGAGATTCACCTTTTAAATGAAGTTAAATGACTTATTATTGTTGATATTGGCGACAAAATGAAACCATCCCAAAATGTATATAATTCATTAAATAAAAAATATTGATAAAAATGCCTCACATTCCACTTGTTGCAGCTGAACACATTGGTCAAAGTTACCCAGTAATCCCAAATGAACCATGCATTTGTCAAGGATCACGCTGCTATCGCCGTTATTCACTGTGCTCTCGTCAGCATTTACTTGCTTTGCACTGCTGTCGCCATCGGGTGTTGATACGCCTGCCTTGACACTGCCTTCAACCAAAAATTTTACTTCTGTTTCCAAAGATAGCTTTGAGTTTGTGAACAGATTTGCAGTGGATGGAAGGAGTGATCGCGACTTGTTCGTCTTGCTTTTTGGTTTTTTCTTATTCTTTTGCTCGGTGCCGGAACTTCGTACCCGAGCAGGTTCTGCTGCCAATCCCGCATTTGCGTTAATGTGAATATGCTTGGAAGCATCCTTGTCACATGACTCTACTGTAGTATCTTGAGGTACTGCTGCCAGTTCTGCTTCTATTTGTTCGTTGGATTTCACATGGTGCGGCAGCATTGGCTCGGTTTTGGAAACTGTATAAACCCCAGCAACACAAAAAGTTTAATGGGTTTCCACAGAACTAGCAAGTATATTATAAAAAACATAAAGACATACTTTTTGGAGCAACGGCTTGAAATGGATTGCTTCGGTAGTCCCATACGTGTACCGTACAATCCTGCATGAATTCGTCGCTTGCTGTTATAATCTGGTATTTGTCAACTGGATGAAAGGCGCAAGCAACAAGTCGCTGGTTATGGCCAAAGTAGCGTGAAATGGGAGTTCCGTCCAAAATATTCCAAATCTATCAATCAAAAAATCGAAAAGTAATATTTCATTGGGTACTTTTTTGTACCGTTAAAGCAATTCATGTACATAATGAGTAATTATTGACAGGAAACAGTACCACGGCAGATTTATCGTAGGAAACTGTTAGAAGAAGATTCGGGTCATGCGGACTCCAAGAGCAGCTTATAACTCTTTCGGTGCTAGGGTTGCGTAAAGTTAACGCACTGCTAATTATCAATTTCGGTTCATCGTTATCCTTCGACAGAAATTCTTCGTCAAAAATGTCTTGCAAGTCAAACAGTCTCGTCGTTCCGTCATTAGAGCACGTTGAAAACCATCTGTGTTTGTAATCCGATGAGATTTCTAGTTGCATAAAGTCGTGTCGGCGCCAGCTCATGTATTGAATTGCTCTGGCATGGCATTTAATCCAGCATTTTAATTTTAAGAACGGTGGTGTGTAGAGTTCAACATGTCTGAAAATCAAAAACATAATTTTTAAATTCACCGCACTACCATAAATATATGAACCGCAAAGCCTCCTCAACGTCCTCAACATCAATTTCATTATTTACTTACCCATCGTTATATCCAACAGCGAACATTTTATAATCTGGAGACCACCGAATATCGGTTACTTTCCCCGCAATAGCATGACTTTTGGATTCTCCTTCATTTTTAGGATTGGTCTTGTTGATTATTTTGGAGACATAAATCAACAGGTTGCTAACTTTTGAGGGATGTATCATATAAACAGAGTTGGCACCACAAGCGTACAGATACATTGAAGAGGATTTATCTTTAAGATCGGATTCCGGTGGTTCGAAATCTTTATCATGCACAGGTGGCCCCCACTCCACGGTATAGACAGTACCACTAACCCGACGATCAAACTGTACTACAGACTTCTGATTTTCGCGAATTTCAAAAACTCCAAGAACTCCATCGTCAGTTCCAAATCCCAGTAAATTGTCCCGGTGGGGGTGCCAGGCGACCTGCACGCATAGTGTAAATTACATTATAATTGCCAAAATTAAAAATCTTTGCAATTAAAAAGCCAATTCTTCATATATAATCGAATAAAAACTCACGGCCATGATTTTACTACGCAAACGGTGTGAAACAACGGGGGCGACCATGCAGTTTTGGTGAGGATAATTCTCCACAAAATTGAGAACTCGGACACTTGAATCACATCCACCGATTGCAACGTGACTTCCAACGCTGGGCGAGGCTTCGATAGCACAAACCCCCTTAAAAGTGGGCACAACACAGGAAACACTTTGTGTACGTAAATTCCAGCCGACGATCACCGGCTCATAAGAGGTAGACCATAATATATCACCGCATTGAACCAATCCAAAGATTGATGAATGGTTGTGAATCTGAATTAATAAAAAAAAATACTTGAGTGAAAGCATCATATTATTATTATGTTACGTATAGTCTATGTAAACTTCTATATAAAAATATTCCAAACTTACACTGTGTACTAGTTCTGCCGAACTACAATCCCCAGAATAATACAATATACTCCCTTGCTTTGAGGACGTCAACAGCATCAGCGACCCGGAATTTGGATCCGTTGCCCAGCAGAGTGGGGAAAAGTTTCGAAACATCTTGGACTGACTCTTCTCCTTATCCCAAACATGATGAATTCCACGATCTTCGCCCGTGCCACTCCATAGTCGAAGGGTAGGAGCTTTACAAGATTGAATACTCGTTGCAAAAAGGGGACCGCCGCCTTTGCCAACATGATTTGATTCTGCTGAAAACCACTCCAACTTTGGACACCACAATGTCCCCACAACTTCTTCGTCATGCCGAACTTTGTGTACAATTTTCGACTGATTGTGCCCTAGACAAAAATGGAAATCATCAAAATCTCGATAGAAACATTGCTTAAATGTCAAATTTAAAAAAATCACCTGTTGGATCAGTTTCCACAATCATAATGTTTCCACCCTTTGTTCCAAAGGCAACCGTGTTGTCCAGATGCGGAGCAGAGTGAAGAGTTGTTGGATTAACTTTCCCGAAAGAGGTGCTCCTCACCTTTGACTTCTTCAAGTGCCAAGTCACAAGCGTACCGTCTTCATCAATCGAGTAAATTACCCACGGGTTTCGGACTGACCAGTCAACACCGGCGACAGCAGCACCCTGAAATCAATCATAAAAAGAACAAATATGAAATAACCTTACATCAAAATGACATTCAACATTGATTGCCTTGTACAACATATTTTAAATGCATCCCTTCCAATTTCTACTTCTCTTACATTAAATTTATGGACATCATGCCGCATGACACACGTTCCAGTCAACGTATTCCAGACCCGAACATTGCCCTCCTTGTCCCCAGTAACGAGTGGGGAGCACTTTGCCGGTAAGCAGTCCCACGACGACTGACAAAAACTTAGACTCGCATGACCTTCCCTCTGAAACCCAAAAACGTGAAAGTCCGGCCACATTCTCTTCCCTTCATCCACACCTCCTCCATCCAGGACCATCGACGCCCCTCCACCATTATTAATCGGGTGGCCCTTGGGGTAAATAAACTTCGGCTTCACCAGCACGATGAACTGGCCAGACAGATAAGCCCACATGTCGTCTCGCCCAGCTGTCGCATTCGTCTTGTACCAATTCGGAGGCGGAGGAAAAACGACAGTCTCTATCGTCGTTGCCTCCATCGTTGAAGACTCCGTCATGTTCCAAGAACAGTTCTGACACTTTAACCAATCACTGCCTAATGCTTCGTCACCTTCACCTACAAAAACCTACCGATTTTGGAAAAACTTTCAGAGCAATTGTCGCCAGTAATGTGAGTAAATATCTCGAGCCCCAAAAAAAATTAAGAACTTGTCGCAAAAAACAGAGTTATAAATCTGAACAAGGCAGCCCACCTCACAAAATGGTAAAATCTTCGAATTTTCGATCAGACTAGAAAAAATTAAGTAAATGAATGCAAATTTATTAAAAACACTTTCAACTTTATCTCGAAAGTGAATTTATCTCTTGTCATCGCTTTGCGTGAAGTTCGAGAATAAAACACTTTCCAACTTTGCATTCCTGACGATTTCCCCTTTCCCACATTTCTCCGTCTGAACTGAGGACAGCACACCAATGTCTGCGCAGCGGCCCACCTTTGTTCACAGGGGCGGCGTGAGCTGGGAAAGTCCATTTTAGTAAAACCATGAGACGCGATATTGTTCGTTGGCTTACACATTACTGAATTATTTTGGAAAGCCAATTAATTATAATCGGGACATTTAAAGACTACACAGTAATAATATGCGTATCAATTTAATTGCGACAAACTCTTACCAGCTAAGTTGGTCGACATTGTGGATGTAAAAAGAGAAGAAATCGATGTTGCACCTTATACTACCTTTATGTAGTTGTTGAAGCATTTCATTTTCCATAAATGATTTACATAATACGCAACCTTAGATTGTCAATCTAATATGAATTTATGTTATATGTATTTACGGTTTAGCATATTTAATTTGTGATTTTGGTGTTGAAACTTTTGCTGAAGCAAATCATGAGGACTTTTTTACATTATACTTTATGCCTAACATTTTAGTGGAATATTTATAGTGTGTGGGTTTGATTGAGTGATTTATTGAATTTTTTGGTAATAAAGGAATGGCCTGATGTATAACTTTGTGGAATTTAAGAATGCTTAGAGAGAATAAATAATGTAAGATTGGTTACGATTCATTTTCCATTGAAATTGTGTATCGCATTGGTATGAAATGGTGTTGAAGATTTGTAAATGTAAGCCTCACAATCATTAGTGAGCGTATCCGTTAGATGATATTTATGTTTCTGTTTGCTCACAGAAAGCTATTAACCTAATGAATACTGTTGACTTGGGGTACACGTCAGCACTTTTCGAACAGTTCGTTGCCCTGGACGTGGAGGTCACGTCCGCAATTCTAAATGCATACAGACCCGATGACGTGGCGCACACGTCAAAACTACGTCGCGCATAGAAA